>VONZ01000193.1:837500-1078282 GCA_012976165.1 Labeo catla
CCTGAACACCATACTTAAAATAAATAAATAAATAGGGAAAAATTAAATTAAGTGAAATTAAAATGTAATATCAAATAAAATAATTATATTTGATATTATACAAAAATAATTGTAATGTTAGAGACAATTTAGTTTTATTAAAAATAAAATAAAATATTTTTTTCCTGAACACCATATTTAAAAATTAATTAATTAATTAAAATAATGTAATATATAATAAAATATTTATATTTTATATTATACTAAACAAATTTTAGTATAATATATATATTATATTTTATTCAGATAAAATAAAATAAAATAATAGCGTAAGTATCTGACTTTCTTTTTTTTGCATAATAACCTATTTATTTTATTAGTTACTTAATTTTTATTTAGCTTTGTTAATTATAATAATAATAATAATAATAATAACAACAATAACAATAACAATAATAACAACAATAACAATAATACCATAAATAAATAAATGATCACAAACTTAAATGCATGGCTGTAGGTTAAAAATTCAAATAAATTGATTTAAGTTGCAAACATGATTTTGATTACTTCTGTTGACATAATTTAAATAATATAACAATAATTATAATTTAAAGCAAAATGTCTGAAATTAAGTGTTATTTCATGCATTTTTCAGTAAAAGGAAAGACCTGTTAGTGTTAAATGCCATTATGTTTGACATTTAAAGTTACATACAGATTGAGTTTCCACAACTACACTAACATCTTACTTGTTCATTAAATTTATATGCAAACTAAGTTACATTTGACATGTGCTATGCTAGCTGTTCATTTTGACTGAACCAGATGAATTGGTTTCAGGGTCACTGCTCAGTTATGTTTAAATAAGTTGGAATAACTTAATTTTGAGTAATTGAATGAAAAAAAAAATATTTTACAAATTATTAAGTTCTTTTAACGCACTGTAGTTTGTTGGTTGAACAAACCAACCAACAAACAGTTATTAAAAATAAACAGTAATTCTTGTTTAGCCAAAACACTTGTTTTTATAGTGTACAATGAAAGGACTCCAATGTTATACTGACCCCATTTAGTTTCTTTTGTGTTGCACAGAAGAAATTAAGTCATAGAGGTTTGGAACCTATAAATAATCAAATAATGTTAATTTTTGGATGAGGTATCCCTTTAATGCATTGTTGGTGGACATGCATTGTGAAAGCAGCTGTACAATGACTCCATATATGGAAAGGAATTGTTTTTATAACTCTCAACAGAGTTTCTGTCTGTGAAGACCAATTCAGTGAGGTCACACAATATCAAATCTACTCACAGTCAGGCTCACCGCAGGAACCCAACACTGCTCGAATCAACCAAATGTACACACATACGTTCATCAAAAAACATGCAGACTCACACACTCTAGCGGAGTGATGACTATGTCCACATATCGAGTTCCTACAGACACAGATGAGCCAACGAATGCCAAGCGATGGAAATAATCAACAATTACAGTAAGGGAGAATGTTCTGGGTTGGAGCGCAGACAAGAACGTTGCTGTGGCACTACAAGAGAAAAACCCTGATGCATGACTGCTGATTTTTAGGTTTAGTAAAAAGCGCTCAGGGCTAGAAGGAATTCTCTGGGATTAGCATGCGGTCAATCCAACCTCAGACATCTCGCCCTCATCTGTACAGTGACAATTTGATGCATGTGTCACAAAAAATGCTGAAAAAAATGCTAAATGCTGCTCCACAACCATATTAGGCAGCACACTGTTTTCAACATTGATAATGATTTACATTTTAAAATATATTCAAATAGAACATGGCTATTTTAAATTGTAATAATATTCCACAATATTACTGTACTTATTGCAGACATTGCATGGGACTAACATGACTTGCTCTGATCATGTTGTACTAAATAAACACTCTCCATTCTCTCTAAATACTACCAGATTGCTGCATCTTGTTACTAAAGGAAAAAGTTTAAAAGGCTTCTAACACATACCTCATAGGTGACATGCTATATTCCTGAAGGCCTGAATGTTCTGCAGTGTGAACAGAGCTGTAGGGTCTCCAGCTGCAGTGGAGTCAAACACATTTTGATGATTCAGTGAGATCTTGTTCTCACACAAGCTCACACTTTATTGCCCTCCGTAAGCAAACAAGAGCCAGGCTGATAAAAACGCATAATCAAATAAAGCAGGTTTTGATCAAACGAAACAGTTGGAGTGACCCCTCACAGACAAACATTCGGCTTCAAAACTCGCACAAAAACAGACGGCAGGCTTCTAGCTGCATGTGGTTATTATTTAACAACAGACTTTTAGTGTACATTTTAAAAAGCACTGATGGATGGATGGATGGAACGATGGAATGGTAGAACCATAAACAGAACAATATAATGATAGAATCAGAGATAGAACAATAGAACAATAAACAGACAGACAAACAATCAGAACGAACGGATGAACAAACGAATGATAGACAGACAGATAGATATACAGACAGAACGATAGAACGATAGATAGATAGACAGACAGACAGACAGAACGACAGACAAACAAACAGAACGATAGACAACGATAGACAGACAGAACGATCGACAGACAGACAGACATAGATAGAACGATAGATAGATAGACAGACAGACAGATAGATAGATAGAACAATAGATAGAACGACAGATAGATAGATAGACAGATAGATAGATGGATAGATAGAATAACAGATAGACAGACAGACAGACAGACAGACAGAACGACAGACAAACAAACAGAACGAACGAAAGATAGTCAACGATAGACAGAACAATCGAAGGAAGGAGGGAAGGAGGGAAGGAAGGAAGGAAGAAAGGAAGGAAGGAAGGATAGATAGATAGATAGATAGATAGAATGATAGATAGATAGACAGACAGACTGACAGACAGACAGAGACAGACAGAATGACAGACAGACAGACAAACAATCAGAACGAATCCAACGAACAAATGAACGAACGAACGATAGACAGACAGACAGATAGATATACAGACAGAACGATAGACAGATAGACAGACAGACAGACAGAAAAAAAACTATAAAAAAAAACTATATAAAAAAATAAATATTGCCCTAGACATAACTGGACATATACACACTGTGCAAAGTCTGGTAAATGCAGCACAAGTTACAGTCAGAAACAGATTTTTTTTTTTTTTTTTTTTTTTAAATAAGGTTTTTTAAATAAGGTTTTTAAAAATCTCCTTACCCCAGTTTGTACAATAACAGTATATTGTTCAGACACACACCCGACTGAACTCCACCCAACAGAGCAACTCATAATATATACTAATGTTCCTCATGGCAGTGCCAATGTCATGATACAGTCTGTTTCTAATAAAACATATCATTTGTGTCTCTCTGTGTTTCCAGCATGTGTATTCTCTCCTCCTCCTATGCTCTTCCTCCAGGGACTAATGGCTCATGCTGTTTCTCACTTGGCCTGCTGTTTACATATTTTCCATACAGTCTAGATTACTCCATCTCAACCAGTTTGGGTGTTGCTGTTTGTTTTCCCAACTGTATCTATGCCTGCAGCGCTGAGGATTGAGTAGGAAGAGGAACACATAAATCATGAATGATGAGTAATCATACTCCTCCAGCTGACAGGGAATGCCCAGACAGACACATGCTTTTTGGCTTATGTCGGGATTGTAGACATTAAACCATAAGTGTGCTTAACTTCTCTTTGCATGTCCTCTCAAATGGTGACTGTTTGTCTTTAAACATCTACTGTAACATCTCATATTACTTCTGCATAGATACCTAAACTAGAAGAATATAAAGAAACAAAATCATGTTGGAAAAACCAGCGTTCATGTTGAACAGGATGTTCAAACATGGCAAACTAAGTCCTAATAATAGTAATAGTAATAGTAATATTCCTGCAAAATATTTCTGCTCTAAAAAACGAAAAAAAAAAGAACCTGAATCTCATTTTACTCAAATAACAGTTACAGAACCCCAGGTAATCCGTACAGATTTACTTTCACTATTCAGACAACTCATTCATCGCATCCTGTGATAGATGGATTGCAGGGGTCAACGCCTGTTTACCACCATAATCCCTGCATAAAGTCTCATGTTCATATATAGCACACATAATAGATGAGAGAGATGAAACAATATAAGATCACATTCTCTTAAAGCTCAAACCACAAGCAGAATCCAAAACTACTTTCCTAGTAAGACAGACACCACATCACAGAGCCCATCTAAAACACCATGTCCACCCATGATACAATGTGTGTATATATATATATATATATATATATATGTATGAAGAGTTTGGTTTCAAAACGCTATAAATCCATTTTAATTAATTTTAAGTAAAAATGTGTTTTCTTTACCAAAAAAAGTGGCTAGATGAAAACCACTATTTTCTCTTTCAAACTTTCACATAGCATCTTTAGATTTTAATTTTCAGAGATTTATTCTAAAAATTTTTTTTTTTTCTCCCAAAATGCAATAAATCCATCAGGGCTCTATGCTTACTTTTCTTTTTAGGAGCACTTGTGTTTCTAACTTGAAAAAATTTAGCAGCACAGTCAAAATTTTAGGAGCACCTACTAATCAATAATCAAAAGATCTGATCAAAAACGAACCTTCCCATTACGAGGTGATATTTGCCCCCTTCAAGTGAATCAGAGGGGAAATTTGTTTTTACCTTTGTAATGGCATTTTTTAACTTCATTAAAAGTATGTCATTTTTTTTGTCAATTTTTTAAAATATATTTTATAAGCTTTTTTACATTTCTAATTAAAACAACAGAATAAGAATAAGTTACCAATCAAATGAAATCAGTATTAACAAAATTAATTTGTACTACAGAGGTGGCACAAAAGAACACAAAAGTGGCTTGTAGGTGTATTTTCATTTTAATGAGGCTCAGAGGTGGTATGCGTGCAATCAAATTCATAAATTCATGTTGAGATGAATGTTTTAAGTATAAAATTTTAAATATAGAAAAATTAAATGATTTAAGTAACTGAAAAGAAGACACTTTAAAAATCACAAAGTTCCATTATAATCAATGAAGCTCTCTACACTACACAGTGAATCTCTTATTTACACTGTCTCTACACTTTGTTTATGAAAGGATTCGTCAGATATGTTTGTGATACATTACTCAACGTTGAAAACTAGGATGCTGGGTGTATTCAAAGCACCGTCTTTACTGGCTACAATGCGTGAAATGGTGCGCTGTGATTGGCTGAGCGGATGTATCGCATTTTGCAGAGAAGGGAGACGCATTTGGAAAGGTTTGGAAAGAAAGGGAGAAAACATGATAGAATAACATGGCGGACATCGCATTTTGCGTAAACTTAAAAACTGCATTTTCAATAACGACCAGATACAATACTAATTTTGGCAGGAACTCAATTTTGTAAAAAATGGCATTTACCGTGTTTTGGAACCAAACTCTTCATATATATATATATATATATATATATATAATTTTTATTTTTTCTCTCCATTGATTTTTTTCATGCTTTCAGCTATCAATAACACTGCAGTACTCTGTGCTGCATTTAACAATCCGCTGCAGAGAAATACAGAAATGCCTGCATATCCCATCTGGACATGGTCATAACTAAACATCTGATACTATGATGCAAGCTCTGGTGTTTCTTGTCAGCAAGTCAGGTACATGTGTTCACATCTCAGAAAGCGTCTCCTGAGGTAAATGATCCTGCTGTGTGAAAGACTCACTCCTCATGAACTCTGAAATGAGATGAATGTCAAGCACAGCCTTAGAAACATCTGGAATAGAAGCTCAGCTGTGTGACTGCAGAGACCTACCAAACAATGACTTATGTGCGAACTGTAATTGCCAAATTCAAGTATAATGAAAAGATTTAAATTTGCATGATAGGTCAATATTTGTTGACAAAATAATAAAAGCTATTTGCGACTGAAAACTACTGCTCGCGACTGTGAAAAAATATTTAGGAGCACCACGTGCGACTGAACCGATCGGCATATGTGTGTTTGCGCTGAGGGGAGCTTCAAAGGTTTCTATGTGTTTTTGCAACGTTGAGTAATGCATCACAGACATATCTCACGAATCTTTTCATAAATGAAGTGTAGGGAGAATGTAAATAAGAGATTGATTGTGCAGTGTAGAGCTTTGTTGATTATAATGGAACTTTGTGAGATCGCGATGAACTACGAGTGACAGCTTCTACTGATTTTTAAGGGAGTTTGTAAATGAGATATTGATTTAATATAACAGTTAAACAAGCAAGAAGTTAATATTAAGTGACTTACATTGTCTGACTATAACACTATTGCCTGATTTTGCTCTATTTCGTCATCAAAAATAGTTTGAAACAAGTCACAACTGAGCCGCTGCGCATCTCCATTCAAACACAGCGTTGTTTAACGTGCATTTTTAAGCAAATCTAGTGAGTCAATGATTCAATTTACCATTCATTAAGACAGTCATTTTCTTTATTCCTGAATGAATCAGCTGTTTGAACGATATGATATGATTATATGATTCATTAAATCAGTGACTTGCCGCCACCTACTTGTAGATTTAGTTTCATTTTCAAGTATCTTTTCAGTTATTTAAATAATTTAATATTTCTGAATTAAAACATTAATCTCAACTTGAAATTATGAATTTGATTGCACTCATGTTACCTCTGAGCTATATATATATATTTTTTTTTTTGTTTGTTTGTTTGTTTTTTGTTTTTTTAAATTTGACATAAAAGATGACATACTTTTAAAGTAAAAAAAAAAATGGCATTACAAAGGATAAAAAACAATTTCTCTGTAGATCACTTCAATGAGTCAAATATCACCTTGTAATGAGAAACCTTTTTTGATGACTGATTAGAAGGTGCTCCTGAAATTTTGACTGTGCTCCTACATTTTTTTTTAAGTTAAGACCACAAGTGTTCCTAAAATGAAAAGTAAGCATAGAGTCCTGATTTTATGCTTTTAGTGACATTTTAAAGGATTAGTTCACTTTCAGAATAAATATTTCCTGATAATTTACTCACCCCTATGTCATCCAAGATGTTCATGTCTTTCTTTTTCTTTGCACGTTCACTTTGTAAACACTGGGTAAACACTACTTCCTCCTACATGCATGAATGAAGGTTGAGTTAGTGCAAGACGAGTATTTGTGATTAAAAAGTATATAAATTGTAATTTTTTTCTGAAAATAACCAATTGTTTCACTACGTAAATCCCTTATTCCTTGGCTGAGATCGCCCAGAGCCCTTTGAAGCTGCACTGAAACTGCAATTTGGACATTCAACCAATTGAGTCCCATCGAAGTTCACTATATGGAGAAAAATCCTGGAATGTTTTTCTAAAAAACCTTAATTTCTTTTCGACTGAAGAAAGAAAGACATGAACATCTTGAATGACATAGGGGTGAGTAAATGATCAGGGAATCTTTATATCTGAAGTGAATTAATCCTTAAAAAAATACCAATATAGCAATAACAATTCTGAGTAATGTTGCATAATGAATCAGACTTTTGAATCGATTCATTAAAATGGACAGTTTGATAAAACTAGTCTAACTACATGGTCTAACTGTAATATTCACATTGCTTAATGTTACAATGTTACCAAAATAAGCACAAATATAACAGTAAATATTCAAAGTATTGACCAGGTATATTCCAAAAAATTGTGAAAACAAAGCTATGAAGAAATACTGTGTGTGACGTGACTTTAAATTTAATTGAATCACATCAGTCACATGAGCAGATAAGGAACTTTGAGTTGATATGCTTTGAACCATTACATAATATTCTTAGTCCTCTACTTCTCTGCTGAATAGCCACTATCATCACCTCTCAGCTTCAATCTCGTTCAATTTCACTTTATAAATCTCCGGAAATCTTATTCCTGTCCCAAAGAGCACAGGGAGTTCACTTCCTTCAAGAGACGTCTCACTCGTCAACCGTATTGAACATCAAATGCTTCAATCTGTCATTGACTTCACAATCTGTTTACCTTCCATAATTAGAGTCACAAAGGCTTGTTGTGCAAAATCTGAACATCAGAGGAGACCTGGATGTGAGCGGCTCAATTATAGTCGACGGGCACACCCTAAAAGCAAGAAGCCCGTGTGAAGGCATTGTTTTCAGCAGGAGAAGCCTGGAGCCGCTCCGCAGCGCTGAGGACGTGCAAAACCTGAGAAATACAGATGAGAATCAAAGACTGGGAGACGAGCCAGGGACTCGGAGCCAACAAAAGGAAAGCAGTGGAGTCACAGGGATGAAGCTAATGACCAAAACCCTCTCGCTTTGCCCTCTACGTAAGACAAAACCTTTAGAAACTGCGTAGGAACATCATTTTTGCACAGGCAAACACCACTCACATTTTTCATAATACGGAAGTCATTATTATTATTGTTATTTGAATTTGCGCTCAAAAAAAATAAACCTTTTCAAATATAACGACTATGTCCCGAAAAGTAGAGGGGGTCAATTTAGTAATTTCTAAAAGTGGGGGGCATGTCCTTCAGAGTTATAATGGCTGCTACGCCTTGCCAAGCTCATCTCCATGCCAAACCCAAAGTCTAGCAGCACCCCACAGTGCTATACAACCACTTCACCCAAAAATTCTCTGTTACATACCAGACATAAATCATCTTTAATGACAAACTAGTCTCTCTGAAGTAAGTCCCCAGAATGGGAGACAGACCATTGGATATGAAATGATGCTGAAAGGCCCTGCCAGGGTGCAGCTTGCAACCCTTCTGCGCTTGCATATGAAGTGATAGTCTGTGCTGTAGCGGATAAGCTGACTAGGGGTAAGAAACAGCAAACCACTTCTAAAGTAAAGCTTGCTGCAGGACCGTATCCAAATGAGGCATGACACTCGGCGGCTTACTGCATGGCCGCAGGCTCTAGATAAAAACACAGCTAGAAAATACTCAGCATGTGTTCAGAATTAACAAAGCCATTGTAAAAATTGGTTACTGAATAGGACAAGGCAGTACAGAAAGGCATCAACCAATCTGTTGATCAAAGAATTTGTTATGTAAAAACAAATGCCCACACAGGAATCACTCTCTAAACATTACGAAATTTACAGAGTGCAAGTAAATGTTTACCAAATGTCTAAACTCAGTTGCATACCAGCACTATCCTTACCTGGTACCGGAGAGTTTGTGAAATGATGTGAACTGATGATAAAAGTCCTATTCCTTAATTTCTGAATGCGTGGCAGCGTATTTTGGTACCAAACAACCGCTTCAGCTGTGCTGTAAAATCTTATGGGGAGGACAGAGTGTGTGTACAGGAGATCCTGCTACTCAGAAGCCCAGAACACACATGCTTCCTGTCAACCACACCTCAATCAGACTTGAAACTTCATGAGCACATATGCTTACTTTTCACGGATAAACTCTAGTCAATACTACTTACCGGTAATTTATATTACTATTTAAAGATAAACAGATATAATGAATACAATATATAATGTGTAAGTAAATGGTTCTTGGCCTGAATCAGTGGTAAACTGGTCCAAACTTTACGCCAATTTTTAAAATGCAATATCATTCTCTTTCCTCTCACATATGCAACATAGTATAGAAAGTACATAGAAAGGAATAGACAAATAAACCACATGCTGTAATCTGCCATGTGACAATCAAGGTTATGCAACATAAAGAACTGAATTAAGAATGCATTTTAAATATTTGAATTTGAACTGAATTGTTTGGGACGCAGGGGACGCAGATTTTGGAAGAGGACCCATCATTGTTCTGTCCGCACTTAGTTCCTCTATTTGTCCTCAATTGAGACCTTTACATCTTTAAAAGCTCAGTAGGGTCAGAACTAGAAGTCGTTCGAGTGGAAAAACATGCTCTGTAAAACATGCTACCATGTGACAATCAAGGGTATGCAACATAAAGAACTGAATTAAGAATGCATTTTAAATATTTGAATTTGAACTGAATTTGACAGGATTCAGAATTGTAATTTGAATTCAAACTGAATTGAAATAAAATGTATACAACAAAATTTTTAACTTGAAAAGCGAACAGTCTGAATGTTGTCTTGACATTCAAATAAGTTTAAAATTTTACATTTAAATAAACCTAATAAAAAAGCATTTATGTTTGAACAGATAGCTATTTAACTTGTTAAAACAAAATGTAAATGTAAATTTTATGTAAAATTATTAAATATGATTAAACAAAAAAAAAAAAAAAATCATCAAATTTAATAAATTAATGTGTGTGGATCAAGATGGAAGAACACTTTATTTCTTAGAATGCAGAAATAAATGCAATTTTTTGAATTGCAATTCAGTAAATTGCTCTTCCTGTCATTTTAATTCAACTTTCAACTCAAATTACATTAAAGGCATTAATAAGACAAACAAAAACTAAATCAGTATATATATAAAATTATTTAATTTACGAGTGTCATGTTTGTGATTTTTTTTATTCATGTAGGCTAAGCTATAGCTTATGCTGATCTTTAAATCAAAACATACTCATGTTTTTATGACATCAGTTACTGGTTTATTTAATCAGAAATACAGTCTAAATGTTATGTGTGTATTTTACTTTACTTTATTAGAAGTCGGCAAACAGCGCCCCCTACGGAATTAAAACTCCTTACCGATCCCAGGAAGAAGGGTCTCATCTAGCAAAACAATCAGTTATTTTCATAAAAATAATACAGTTTATTTACCTTTTAATGTCAAATGCTCGTCTTGTCTCGCTGTGCCTAAACAGTTTTTGTTCCGGTTCATGACAGTTAGGGTATGTCGAAAAAATTCTCCCTCAACTTCAAAATCGTCTTATATCGCCATTTTACCTTTTGTTTGATTTTCTTTGCATGTTCACTTTGCAAAGACTGGGTCGGTACTTCTGCAGTGATATAGGATGATTTTGAAATGATTTTTGAAGTTGAGGGAGAAAATACGTTTGGAGTTTTTCGACATACCCTAACTGTCTTGAGCCAGATTACACAAAGTTCAGGGAGAGCAAGACAAGATGAGTATCTGAGATTAAAAATTATTTAAATTGTATTTTTTAAAATAAAAATTAGCAATCGTTTCACTAGATAAGACCCTCCTTCCTTGGCTGGGATCGTTTGAAGCAGTATTTAAACTGCATTTTGGAAGTTCAAAATCAGGGCCCCATATCAGTCCATTATATGGAGAAAAATCCTGAAATGTTTCCCTCAAAAAACAATTTCTTTACGGCTGAAGAAAGAAAGACATGAACATCTTGGATGACAAGGGGGTGAGTACATTATATGTGAATTTTTGTTCTGGAAGTGGACTTCTCCTTTAATGGCCAATTCCAATATCGGTCCGATAATATTGTGCATCCCTAGAAATCGTAATTCCCTAAGCAAATATTACAATCATGCCATAGCTTTTACAGTATAAAATCCATACATAAAAAGTGGTTAAGTTGTAGAAAACTATAGAGAAGAATCAAGCAAACTATAAAATGACAAAAAATGCTAAAGATTATCATAGAAGGATGGAACCATACCATATCTAGACACCAAAATAATCTATAACAGACACTTAGGAGTGGCCTCTTGTAACTTAGGCTGGTAAGCAACATCCTAACTGTTTTGTTGTCGGTTAATTAATTGTGCTGAAAAAACAAATCACTGGCTTTGTTATAATGGATGCCCCAGCTGAAAGCCACAGAACAATAGATAGCTGTGAGCAAGGGAAGAGATGATAGGAAATCATTGCGGTCAGTGCACTTTGTTTAAACATATCAAGGACACGAGTCACAAATCTGCCAATGCACCTGCTAAATGAACGAGAAGAACTCATCCATGCACATGTGCAGCTCAGTCAGGAACCATATGGGCTTCACACCAGTGTTCAACGGACGGGGTGGAGTGCCGCTTTTCCTGTTCAAGGGAAAAACACCCTGGACCAGCTCCCCATGACCAAACCCAGCTCTGAGTCACCCGATGTACTTCTTGGCTAGCAGGGGACGCAGATTTTGGAAGAGGACCCATCATTGTTCTGTCTGCACTTAGTTCCTCTATTTGTCCTCAATTGAGACCTTTACATCTTTAAAAGCTCAGTAGGGTCAGAACTAGAAGTCGTTCGAGGTGGAAAAACATGCTCCCGAGCAGCCAAATCCAGGAAGCCATTGGCTCCTATCACAACTCCAGCCCGTCTGACCAATTCAGGAGCAAAATTGCACTCCTCGAGTGGCTAAAAAAATAAACACGGTAAGGTTATAAGTCTCTTGCTAGCAGCCGGTCAGTCCTCCAGCTGAAACCAAGAAACATTGAGCTGAGGAAATGAGGTGAAGCGTTGTAAAAGACAATGCAGTGTTTTCAGAGTCTCACGCCAGGACTAACAATGTGCTATGATCTTAAATGGTTTTTTAAAAAAGCGGGAAAGAAAAAGAATGCTTAGCTGTTTAAGAAAAAGGTGATTTATGATGGTCAGAGTTAGTTCATTTTCTTACATTGACTCCCTGGGACCTGGACTAAGCATTACTCATGCTGTTCCCTTCCAGCATAGTTCTTAACCCAATACACAAGCAGATAAAACATTATCTGCGTAATAGCAGACGCAAATGCTTGGGCAATGCATCTTAATGCTCATTTTAGCACTACTGTTGTGCTAAGCTCTATACTCAAGAGGGGTTTGTCAAATGCCAATCATCAAAAGTTGCAAGAAAAAGCATGTGTAAGTCAGCAAATTTGAGGGTGTAATTACTTTTTCCAGCTCTGTCGTATTAGTCTAGTCAGATTGTATTTGTCTGTAATTGTGACTAAAATGAAGACCAGACCACATTTCATGAGTAATCAATGGAAATCCATTTAATTCTAAAGGGTTCGCAAACTTTTGCTTGCAACTTGCTTTGCCATAAAAGTAGCTGAAAACTGACTGTACATTCTTAAAAACAAAGGTTCCAGAAGGGTTTTCACAGCTATGGCACAGAAAAGCACTTTTGGACTTTTAAAAATACATTTTCATTATCTAAAGAACCTTCTTTTTTTTTACCATAAAAAACCTTTTGTTCAATCAAAAGATTCCATGGATGTTCAAGGTTCTACATGAAAAAAGAACCTTTATTTATTTATTTATTTTTTATTTTTTTACATGGCCACTGTTTACTCAAATGCCTGCTCTAGCGTCCACATATATGTTACAAACATGAAGACATGATGTAGCTATGTGTGTTCAAAGACATCCAAAGTCAGCCGGAGGAAAAGACATTTCAGATTCTATATATAGTACTCAAAGCATGTGGAAAGTCCAGCTGGAGCACAAACAACGACATCAGAGCATAGACATTCTATAGCCTTCATATATTACCAAATACGGACGTATAGTTCAATAGATCAAAATGACAAATGGCTTTATCTCCTGCTCGGTACAAAAGCAATCTAGGATATTTGCAGCCTGCAGCTCCTTAGGTTGAGTAGGAAGTTTTTCTTACACATTGTGATCATATTTCTCATTGCCAACTTAAACAAGCATTTCAGGGGCCCAAGTTAAAGCTGATGTGTATATTTTTCTGATGAATACTTGAATCTTTTAAGTGAAAAAAAATCATTCTTGTTCACTTCCATGCAATGGCATGTCTCTTCCATTAGAACTGCATGAATGCTTTTCTACCTTTAAAGACTAGTCAGCACAAGCAAATTGCATTCGATCGGTCTGTGAAGGAACACTTCATTAGTTAGACTTAATTAACAAATGTGCCCCTTCATGAGAGAAGCTTTGCAAGGCAGCTAAACTAATAAAGGAACAAATCTTTTTGGTGATTCAAAAGATTTAAATTACTGAATAAAGTTTAGTGAATGATTTATGGACTAATTCATAACACAAGAAACCTACAGACAAGGCTAATTTAATGCAAACTGATTTAAAAGATTTGAGTCACTGAATAAAATTGAGTGAATTACTTACTGACTCACTTTGAAACTCAAAAAACCTGCATAAAAGGTACCTAAGTGACTCTATGAGCAAATCTTGTTAATGAACTGATTTAAAAGATGTAACTCACTGAACGATAAGTGAATGGTTTAAAATGCCCAAAAAACTGAAGCTTAACTCAACTAATCGATTCAACAAATCTTATTAGTAAACTGATTCAAAAGATTCAACTCACTGAAATGACAAACTACAAAAAAGTAAAATGAATAACTGGACAAATCGTTTTGATTACTTGATTCAAAAGATTTAACTCATTGAATGATGAGTGAATGGTTTAATGAGTCATTTATAAAATGGCAAAAACACTGACACAGTTTACTCAACAAATCAATTCAACTGATTCAAAAGATTCAACACATTGAAATGACAAATAAACTACAGAAAAAGTCATGAATAAATGAACAAATCTTTTTTGATTCATTGATTCAAAAAATTCAACTCACTGAATGATGAGTGAATGGTTTAATGAGTCATTTATAACATGACAACAAAAAAACTGAATCGAAGTTAACTCAACTAATCGATTCAACAAATCTTACTAGTGAACTGATTCAAAAGATTCAACTCACTGAAATGACAAATAAACTACAGAAAAAGTCAAATGAATAAATTAACAGATCTTTTTGATTAATTTATTCAAAAGATTTAACTCACTGAATGATGAGTGAATGGCTGAATGAATCATTTATAACATGCCAAAAACACTGAACCGAAGGTAACTCAACAAATCGATTCAACAAAACTTACTAATGAACTGATTCAAAATATTCAACTCACTAAAATGACAAATAAACTACAAAAAAGTCTTATTAGTGAATTGATTAAAAACTCACTTAACCTGGGTGAATGAACATAAAACTAAATAAAAGGTAAATAGATAAAATAAAATAAAATAAAATAAAATAAAATAAAATAAAATAAAATAAAATAAAATAAAATAAAATAATGATTTAGTTTTAGGCTTAATTGGGATAAAAAAACATTTAAAATGAGATTATCCATTAGTGACACTAATTGTATACAGAAATGAGACATTTCTCCTTAAAAAAAACATGTACGACTACACAATAAAGCAGCATCTGACATGATTGACTAGATGTTTTCTCACACCTTTTAATTCACCCTGATTCCCTTTGGCATTTCCAGTAATTGCCCTCTTCAGCATGCTGACTCTCCCCGCAGTGAACTGGCACTGTACACACGTGCTCGCCACCGGCGTCTCACATTAGCTCTCTACAGCTCATGGCTGGACTTTGAGTCTAATGATTCATTTACTCTCCCACTTAACCTCACTTGCCTATATTTACAATCACCCAGAGACTGTAACTTCATTTTCCAGCCTTTGGAATTCAAATCAAGTCCAGTCTCGCGGACGTGTCTAAACTCGTCCAAGCCCGTGTGCAATGAACCCGCTGTGAACCGCTGCAGTCATTTCCGACCCCTTGTGAAACCGGGCTAAGCTGTCGACAGAAATGAGCAATCGTAACGAGAGGAGAAGAGACGTTGGAGAAGGTGAATTTGTTGTGATTGGAGCCGTCTGACCTGGACAACCTTCTGTTATCTAAGACACATTTACGATGAGGGGCTTTCTGCAGGCTGAAATTCGTCCCAGCTTTTCCTAGCTGCCAAAAAAATCCCATTCTTAAGTATTGTTATCTACTTTTTCAGTAAAAATATCAAAAAATCCTTCAAATAGATACAGTAAGAAGCAACAGTGAATAAGATTAAGACTTGTTTCAGAGAGTACATTTTTAGTATGAGCATATATTGTCTTAAGAGTTAAAAAAAGACAAAAATCTATGAAAATAAGTCTTGATACTTTAAGCAATGTAGTTTCTCAAGTAAATTTATCTTGCCTGATGAAATTTTAGATGTTTTTACTGGAAAACAAGACTAAACAGCAATGTTTCTGGTCCAAATTTTAGTCACTGTGTGTATTTTAGGTGGAGGTTACTTTAGCCTGTGTATTTTAGCAATGTCATATTTGTGTTCATGTGCCGTTTGTCTTGTTTTTTCCATCATTTCTCAGACCAGTGCCAGTTAGCTGTCAAGTCTGGACACTGCAAATGGTCTGAACATTTGTTTTTCGTGGCAGAGGTTAGACAGCAGCCACATCTTATCTAAATACGGATGTGGAGATTTATGGAATAGCATGTTGGTGTGGAAAATGTCCATCTGACAAGGGCTTGAATTATACAAATTGCTTGGATTTCAACTGAAATGGGATGTCAACATGAAAGTAAAATTGACCCTATTTATTTTCATAATGCACAATCCTAGACTTATTGTGACAAATTTCTGTACCATATTTAAAAAAGGTCAATACAAGTACAATCTTTAATCAAAAATAACATGCTTTGTGTCCACAACAGCTTTCCTTTTACTATTACTCAGATGTCTAACTAGGATGTACCAGGAAGCTAAAAAATAAAATAAAATTAAATAAAATTAAATTTTAAAAGAAATACCATAAATATATTTTATTATACACTATAACTGAGGGGTCTAATTAGGAAAAAAAAACATATTGGGGGCTTTCTTGGTAAAATAAAATAAAATAAAATAAAACACATTGGGGGGTGCTTAATTAAAATAAAATAAAATAAAATAACACATGGGCGTTGGCTTAGTTAGGCTCAAAATAAAATAAAACACATTGGGGGCTTAATTAGGCTCAAATAAAATAAAATAAAATAATTAAAATACAATAAAATAAAATAAAATAAAACACATTGGGGGTGCTTAATTAGGCTCAAATAAAATAAAATAAAATAAAATAATTAAAATACAATAAAATAAAATAAAACACATGGGGCTTAATTTGGCTCACATAAAATAAAAAATAAAATAATTAAAATAAAATAAAATAAAATAAAATAAAAATAAAATAAAACACTTGGGGGTGCTTAATTAGATAAAAATAAAATAAAATAAAATAAAATAATTAAAATACAATAAATAAAAATAAAATAAAATAAAATGGGGTGCTTAATTAGGATAAAGAAAAAAAATTAAATAAAATATCACATTGGGGGGCTTAATTAAGATAAAATAAAATACAAATTAAAAAAAAAAGTTCAAAAAGCTTCAGAAGAAAAACTTTGAGAAAAAAAACTTTGGAGGGCTTAAGTGGGATAACACAAAATTTAAAAAAATAAAATAATATAAAACACATGGGGGGGGGGCTTAATTAGAATAAAATAAAATAAAATAAAATAATAAAATAAAATAAAATATCAAATTTGGGGGGCTTAATTAAGATAAAATAAAATAAAATTTAAAATAAAAAAAAAGTTCAAAAACTTCAGAAGAGAGGTTTCTTTTACTTTGCAGGCCTCTTTTTTCAATGCAAGCGGCTTTTCACGTTGACTTTTAAGTCATTTCTGTAATAAAAGCGGGAGGAATCCAGCTCTGCATCACTCATTGTCATTTTCATCTTTTATCTAATGACAGGAAACAAATTGCATCCATTTTTGGATCACGAGGTCGGAAATTCCTGAGCGATTCTGGCGAGGGAAGTTGTTACACGTCTCTAAACAGATCTGGAGCATTTTTGAGCCTTAATCACAGTTTAATCAAATGAGCTTCAGGGTGTCATAGCTGTCCTCCCAAATCAGACGCAATCTATCAAACAAAAAGCCCCATCCTGTAGGGGTTTTTTTGTCTTTCCTTGATGATGTCAAAGAGAACACATCCCAAGAGATCCTGTAGTTTCAACAAACCACACAGCGAAATGCTCAAGCGTTGCTAAACGGCAGTGTGCACCGATTTGCAAAGCAAGCTCAACAGAGCTCTAAAACACACGCGCACCCCGTCGCACCTCTGGAATTTCCTGTGGGTGCAAAAAAGTGGCACAGCAGTAGGTAGAACTAGCTGCCCGACAAAGCACACACACATATCACCAATATACACAATAATAGCTGCCATATGGAGCTCAGAGATGATGGAGAGCACCAATAAACAACTTTGTTCCAAATCCTAGTGAGCTGCCTATGTAGGCCGCATTTTAGTGCATCATACACTCTTAAAAACCTCCTAAAGGTTTTTTATTTATTTCCTTTTTTTGTTATTTCAGTGATGCCATAGAAGAACCATTTCGGGTTGCCTAAAAAACCCTTTTACTAATGTGAATGCGCCTTAAGTCATGTCACCTGTGCATTTCCCACAAGTTTCTGCCAAGGTAGAGTGTCCCAATTCAGTCACTTTGAGCTTCCATTTAAGGCTGGGATGCTGTCTTACTCGTACGCAAAAAATAAAGGCTGCTAGGTTTTGGAACAGAGCCGAACCTATTTGCTAATCACAAACACTCTTCAAAATGACACTATCGTACAGGAAAGGTTGAGGGGCTTAATTTTGGGGAGGGTATTCTAGAACAAGTATGAGTTGGCCAAGCCAAACATGTCCTTGGACAGCATGCAGATGTTTTTTTTTTAGATTCCAGAGTACGCCAATACCCTTCCTCTACCAGAAGGGCTTGTCCACTATCAAGGAAAAAAATGTCCTCTATGATAAGATTTGTTTGGTTTCCAGACTGAATTTTGATGGTGGATTTGACAAAAGGAGCCTAACCTGTACAAGCAGACACAACCATTTAGGGAAGTTCTGAAGGCTCACAAACGTGTTCTGGAAAGCACAAGTCTCTCACAATACAATCTCAGCATTACAGACATTCGTTTTTAAGCAAAACCTGTTTAAAAGAAACATATTTTCGGCTGTTAGGGTGTCTAACAGGACAAATCAAGCATGCTTGTATCTTACCTTAACCTCACACTTCCTGTGGCATGCTAACCGGCAAACTGCGAAGAGACAAAGAAAAAAAGGAATTACATTACACATAATTTAAAAAATTCAATTGTGCATTTTAGAAAATTTGTTTACTATCACTATGGGTGCAGTTAGGGTGTAGGTCAATTGTGGTCTTTCTCAGGCAAAATAAAATAAAATATATTTTTTTTAATTTCCATAAATAAAATAAAATTAAATTAAATTAAATAAATGTATTCATATATTTTTTAAAAATTCCCTAAATAAAATAAAATAAAATAAAATTATTTAAATATATTTTTAGAAAACAAATCTATTTTATTATACACTTTTTGTTTACTTTAACCGAGGGGACTACGTAGGAAATAAGCACATTGCGGCTTTCTTGAGAAAAATAAAATAAAATAAAATAAAATAAAATAAAATTTTAAAAGAAATCCCATAAATATATTTTATTATACACTATAACTGAGGGGTCTAATTAGGCGAAGAAACATATTGGGGGCTTAATAAAATGAAAAAAATTTAAATTAAATAAAATAAAAAAAATTAAATTAAATTAAATAAATGTACTTATATACTTCAAAAATATTATAAATATATTTAGTATATAATATTTGTTTACAATTACTGAAAGGGCTAACTAGGATGTAAGCATTAAGCACACTGTGGCCTTTCTTGGGCAGAAAAATAAAATAAAAAATAAATAAATAAAATAAAATAAAACAAAATAAAATACTTCAGAACATATTTTTTAACATTCTTTCTCCTCTTTGTGCACTGCAAAACTTGTTTACTCTTTTCTCTGTCAAATAACATTTGCCTTTAGAAACTTCACATTACGCAGCACCCTTTACATCAGGCTATCAGACACGTCCCGCCTTTCTGTTCGCCGCAGTGGTTCAGTTCAGGCAGGGCCGCAACCACCACAGACACTGAGGAGGACGTTTCCCACAAGATCGTTTAGATTAGCGGTCAATCATTATGGGTTTTCAATGTACATCATTCATGTGAAATGGAGGAAAAGCCTTCAGACGTCTGTGACTGATGTAAAGCTGCTCGACAAAACAAAAGTTGTTTGCCAAGACTAGTTTTTCTCAATGTTTATGTTATCATTTCTGAACATTTCTGAATCATAGACCACCAATGAAGAAAACTGAATGTGACTTGCTATTCTTCAGCAAATATTTGTACAAACAGTGTAGTACATTCACAACTGTTAATATTATGGTTTTGTATTGTCAGTTATGTTTGTATTGTATTGTTATGTAAACTTAAGCTTGCTAAATTCACACTCTGTGACAAATTATTAGATAAAATACTGACAAAAGCCTTATTTGCATTGGATAAAATAAAATAAAATAAAATAAAATAAAACAAAAATAATATTTAAAGTAATAAATACATTTTCTATTCAAGCAAATCACAGCTGTCCACAATTAATTATTGTTACTCAAATGTCAGTTAGGAAACTGATCCAGTCGAAATAGCCTTATGAATTCTCAGAGTATCTGTGGGGCCCAGAGGACATAAAGAACCTCCTATCCGAGCCCATTCCAATCCATCTCATACAGGTACAGCACACTTCAGCAAACAGCGGCCCAAACCCTCCTGCTCTTCTTACACAGAGCCCACTCTGTTCCCTATGTCTGACCTGCCATTCCACAGAAAGGGGCGGAGCCTCAACAACAGAGGGTCTACACACAACCAGGGTTTTTTAGGCACTAAAGTGATGAAATGTTTCCAGAACCATGCCTAATATCTCTCAAACTCCTGTAATGGCAGAGAGACACAACTACAACTTTTTATATCTTTGTGTCTCTGTTCTAAAACCTAGTGAGCTGTCTTGTTATACACGGCCTACATAGGGAGTGAGAGGCTACGTTTCAAGTTTTCAGATTTTTCTTCACACGGTGGGAAACAACAACAAAAACCTTTCTTAGTCTGTAATTTAATACTGTATAATTGTGACTTTTTATCTCACAATTCACATTTTTTCTTGTAATTCTGAGTTAACATCTCACAATTCTGACTTTATATCTTGCACTTCTAAGTCAGAGAAAATCAGAATTTTAACTTTCAAAACTTACAATTTTGAAATTAAATGTTGCAAATACTGTTTTTTTGTAAATGTTGCAAATACGGTTTTGTTTTTTATTAAAACACAGAATTGCGACATGTAAACTCAGAATTGCGAGAAAAAGTATAATTCTGAGTTTAGAGTATATCTCAAAATTCTGTGTTTACATATTGCAGATCTGACATTTTTTTCTCAGAATTGCAAAAAGTCTGGATTGTGAGATATGAACTGTGAGGAAGTGTGAGGAAAAAAGTCCAAACTGGGATAAAAAGTCGCAATTACCTTTTTAATTTTTTTTTATCCTGTGGCAGAAACAAGCTTATTTACGTTTTTCAGTGAAGGACCCAAAATATATTTTGCTGAGAAGCAGTAACATTTGTTTTTAGACAATATGTTTTGTAAAAATTGTTTATTTTTGTCATTTTTGTCTATAAGTGAGGTTTAAACAAATTCTTTCAGAGTGAGAGTTTACACTTTAATTTTGAAATTGTGATGAACAGTTAGCATATTGAGAAAGATAATGATGTATTCTCCTGTGGTTGAGTAGGTTTATAAATGATTTACCTTACAAATCTCACAACTACATGCAGAGATGGAGTTTGAGACGCTCCACACATAAATAATTACAGTTTGTGTACAGTTTGTGTTCTTAATAGCATTATGCTTTATTACGATTTTTAAATGGGTTTAATATGTGGAATGCATCACTTCCGGTATTTCGTTGATTACTCGACAGGCAAAATGCAATCGAGGATTTTTAAAAATTAAATACTCGAATAGAATCGAGGAATCGTTGCAGCCCTATTTGAGAACCAAAACCGTATAAAGTATCATGCAGTACCAATCATGCTGCTTTGCTTCTGAAACAGCCTTGGCGGTAGGAACATGCCTATGAAGCCTTAAAATCCTCCCTATGTAGGCAGCTCTTTGTGTTTTAGAACACACCCCGTCTTCCTACTCTTTCCTCTATCACCCTCTTTCGAAATCCAGGTCATAGCATGAAAACACCAGACTGGAGGCTCCTACTACCCACAAATTCAGTCCGTCTCAAATGATTACTTTAAGATTGCGAATCTAAAGTGCTTTGGGAAAATCCAGAATTTCAAAGCAGAGTTTAAAAATATGTGCTTATTCTGGAGTGGACTGTACCTTATGCAATATTGCCTTTTTCCTGTCTTGGTTCACATACTTCTGTGCATACGTTATATTTGCAGTGTTTATTTTCTTAACTCATTAGTTTAGTCTTTGAGGAAAGTAGAAAACGTCTCAATAGGGTAAAATTGAGCATGGGAGCCTTTCATAAGTGACAGAGAAAAAAAAAACTGTATTTTGGCTTCAGATCCGCATAGTTATTGGCTTTTTCATTTCAGGATATTTTCATTATCATGTGATCCTCCTGTTTGGGAGTGTGTCGGATGTGAGACAGTTTAAAGAACTGATGAGTGTTTCATTCTGGTGTGGCTTAGCGGTTGAAAATCTGGACTGGTTATGCAAAAAGGTTGCAGGTTATGCATTCGGCAGACGCTTTTATCCAAAGTGACTCACAAGGTGTGCATTCATCACTTTGTCAGGTTGTGTGTTCCCTGGGTATCAAACCCACGACCCTGGCATTGCTTGCGCCATGCTCTATTAGTTACAGAGCTACGGGAACATCTACCCCAGAAAAAGGTGATTCATGAGCTGCCATCATTGAGAGCAAAGCACTTAACCCTAGATTGCTCCAGAGGATTGTACCTGTAAAACAAAGTAAAAAGCAAAACGAGGCCGTGCTTCATAGTGGCTCTGCGCATTTAATAGGTGTTCATCTGTAATGCATGGCCTCATGTTGCTTCACCAATGGTGAAAGAATAAAATGCATGCATACATTACCAGTCAAAAGTTTTTGAACAGTAAGCTTTCTAATGTTTTTTTTAAGAAGTCTCTTCTGCTCACTAAGTCTGAATTTATTTAATCCAAAGAACAAATTTGTAAATATTTTTACTACTTAAAATAGCTGTTTTCTATCAGAATATTTTAAAATGTAATTTATTCCTGTGATTTCTAAGCTAAATTTTTAGCATCATTACTCCTGTCACATGATCTTTCAGAAATCATTCTAAAATTCTGATTTGCTGCTCAAAAACACTTATTATTATTATTATTATTATTATTATTATGTTGAAAACAGCTGAGTAGATCTTTTTCAGGTTTCTTTGATGAATATACATTTTAGAAGAACAGCATTTATCTGAAATAGAAATCTTTTTGTAAAATTATACATGTCTTTATCATCACTTTTAATCAATATAAAGCATCTTTGCTAAATAAAAGTATTTTAAAAATGATACTAACTCCAAGCTTTTGAGTGGTATAGTGTACAATGTTACAAAAGCTTTTACTTCAGATAAATGCTGGTCTTTGGGTCTTTCTAATAATAAAAAAAAATAATAATAAAAGAACAGCAAATCAGCATATTATAATGATTTCTGAAGGATCGTGTGACACTAAAGACTGAAAATCTAGCTTTGATCACAAGAATATATTACATTTTAAAATGTATTCAAATAGAAAGCAGGTACTTTAAAGGTACTACAAAAATATTTCACAATATTACTGCTTTTGCTGCATTTTGGATAAAAAAAAAAACATACTGTATAAAACTTTTGACTGCACTGTAAAAAATAAAAAACAATTTGCTGAGTCAGCTTAAAATAATTTGTTATCCTGCTGCCTTAAAATTTTAAGTTCAGTCAACTAAAATCAGTTTAGTCAACTTAAAATGTTAAGTTGTACTAACAACCTAAGATATTTGTGTTTGTTAAACTTAACAGATGGGTTAAGTAACCCAGCTGCCTTAAAATAAGTTGATTCAACTCAAATATCACTAATATTACTAAGTTGTCACTTAGTATAATTTAACATTTCAAGTTGAATAAACTTTTTTTTTTTGAGTTGACTGAACTTAAAATTTTAAGGCAGCCAGGTTACAAATTATTTTAAGTTGACTCAACAAATTGTTTTTTACAGTGTGGTAGTGTATGATGAAAATCCCATGTATGGAGTAAACAGTGTAAAAATCACAACATAAATTTGAGAGAAATGGACACAGAGATGTTCTACAGAATTTGTGTACCTTTAAGGCATCATAACCATGTTTTGAAGGCTTGGTCTCATCTTCTATCTGACTATCTGATGCATACTGCACACAAAAATGACACAGAAATCTCTAGCTCCAAACTGAATGGCATCTGATACATATCTTATGAGAGTCAGAAAGTCTACGAGTCTACCTATAGAAGGACAATTCATGTTTATCAAGGTACCAAGTTGATGCAATGAGCAGTAGTGAAGAAAAACATATGACTGGATTTGACATTATTTTCCACGTTAGCTGTTTTAATTCTTCAAAAGAGTTTATTTTCACTCAGAAATTGCTAGTAAATGTAACAAATAATTAAAAACCTCAAGTAAAATTAAATTAAAAGTGAAATGTTGAAGTTGAAAGACTGAAATAGTATTTTCTTGTAAAACCTACTCTAATAATCTATTACAGAACTATGTATACCATTATTTGAGTGTCTATAAAATACTGTATTTAATAAACAAACATAGTTGGAGTAAGTTTTACAAGAAAATCAGTCTCGCTACTTCAAAAATGTACTTTCTCTGTAATTATTTGATTACATACACAGATTTACTAGCAATTTCTGAGTAAAAGTAATTGTAAAAGTTTCAAAGTAACTGTTTTCAGTTCATTTCTGTTAGATTCTTTACTGCTGTGCAATTGTTTGAGTATGTTTTTCCACATCTATTATTGTCAGTCATGTTTCTTTTCACAACAGACACCCAAACATGCCCCATCTGGGCTTCCCAGCACGTTTCTGCGCACATGATCCCTGAACAAAGGATCGGGACTACCATATTGGGTGTGAAAGTGCATTGTGGGGACCGTACGTGGGTTTGCCTTGTTAGGAAGTCAGGTCTTCGTGTATAAACACTGAGAGAGGCTGGAGAGAGAGAGAGGTGGAGGGTGTGTGAAAGAGATGTAGAGAGAAAAAGAGGATTAGGAGGGGGCTGCTTAATATCTGACACAAGGACTTAAGAATGTTTAGAAAGAGAGAGAGGAGGAGGAGGAGCGGGGTTGGCATTTCCCATGCTGGCCTTTTGTAATGAGCAGTGGTCCCAGAGGGCTGGGCCGTGCCGGGTTACACAGAGAGCACAATCACAGAGCCGGACCACGAGTTTCCTCACACACAAACACACTGGACGGCACCCGAGCAAACACACACACTCGGACCACTTCAACATGCTATGGTCATTCCCTAAACCTGAATGGGTCCCCTGAGTGCCGCAGTGGCAAATGAGGGTTTAGCTTTTTGGCAAACTCAGCACTTACAACGGAACAAATGTCAAACACTGGCAGTTATGCTATGCTGTGGCACATAATTCCGAGTTGGTCCGTTTTGACGTCACACTTAATGGCGACTGATAAGGTATTTATGTCATGCTAGATGAGGCTTGCACAGCCCGAATATGTGAGAGAGACTCAAAAATCAAAACAAATGAATGAAACAGCACTCACAGAAAGTTATCTAGATGCAAAGTGCGGTAGAAAAAAAAATGTATAAAATATATTACTCAACATCACACAACGTTTCCCCGAATTCCAACACGATTGCTATGCAGCACTGATTTTATACAATAGTAGTTTAATAAACAAGAAGTTAAAATTAAGTGATTTAAGTGACAATTTAGACACAGTTTTAACTGTTTTTACTCAATTTCGTTGACAAAGTTAGTTCCAATCAAACCCACAGCAGAACTGCTGTGTCTCTAAGCAGCACAGTGGTGTTTCGTAACTGAATGAATCCACGTTTTTGAACGCATCAAGTGAGTCAATGATTCAGGAACCCATTCATAAAGACAGTCACTTGTCTCTTTTTTGAATGAATCTGCGTTTGAACGAATTGGTTGTATGAGGTACTAAAAGACTCATTAAAACATTTGCTCATCACAATCATTTGCTGCCTCCTACTGATGGTTTGGTTTTTATATTTAAAAGTATCATTGCCTTTTTCCCAACATTTCTAATTTCTAGGTTTAAAAATATACTTAAAACTTTAATCTTATAAAATTATTTATGCATTTGAAATTTTGCAGTGTAAATGAGAATATTTTATAGAGAATATCTATAACTTAGTCCAGGGGAAATTGTGGAAATTGTAATGTATAATAAATTTTTATTATGTAAATAATTTTTTTGCATTGAAAAAAAATTTATAAATTTATATATATTTTATCTTAGAAAGAAAATCGGAATCAGCAAAATTCGGTATTGGCAGGATAAAAAAAAATAATAATAAAAAAATCGGAAATCTGAATCAGCCTCAGAATTTCTATTTTTTTTAGTTTGTTTGTTTTATAATGTAAGGCAGTGGGGTCCAATTTTGTTTTAGGTCCCAGTGTATTTCAAAATTATCTTCTTTTCATTTTCTTTTGATTGAGAATTTTCATTTCGGGGGGAAAAATGGAAATGTTAATTATCTGCAAGTGCAAGAGACATCTTTTTCGTATTTAAAAAATAAAATAAACATGCGTGTAATGCGTGTATATCCAAAAATTGGATGGATGGCTTAATTGGATGGATGGATGGATGGATGGATGGATGGATGACTAAATTGGATGGATGGATGACTAATTTGGATGGATGGATGGATGGATGGATGACTAATTGGACGATGACTATTTGGATGGATGGATGGATGGATGGATGGATGGATGGATGGATGACCATGGATGGATGGATGATTTTGGATGGATGGATGGATGGATGGATGGATGACTAATTGGATGGATGACTATTTGGATGGATGGATGGATGGATGACTAATTGGATGTATGGATGGATGGATGGATGGATGACTAATTGGATGAGGATGACATTTGGATGGATGGATGGATGGATGGATGGATGACTAATTGGATGGATGGATGGATGGATGGAT
This sequence comes from Labeo catla, assembly GCA_012976165.1. NCBI lineage: Eukaryota > Metazoa > Chordata > Actinopteri > Cypriniformes > Cyprinidae > Labeo > Labeo catla. The sequence continues at coordinate 864,256 of VONZ01000193.1, forward strand.
GGATGGATGGATGGATGGATGGATGGATGGATGGATGACTAATTGGATGATCGGATGACATTTGGATGGATGGATGGATGGATGGATGGATGACTAATTGGATGTATGGATGAATGGGTGACTAATTGGATGGATGGACAGATGGATGGATGGATGACTAATTGGATGATCGGATGACTATTTGGATGGATGGATGGATGGATGACTAATTGGATGAATGGATGGATGAATGACTAATTGGATGGATGGATGGATGATGACTAATTGGATGGATGACTAACTGGATGGATAATTTGATGGATGACTTAATTGGATGGATGGATGGATGACTAATTGGATGTATGGATGAATGGATGGATGAATGACTAATTGGATGGATGGATGGATGGATGGATGATGACTAATTGGATGGATGACTAACTGGATAATTTGATGGATGACTTGGATGGATGGATGGATGGATGGATGGATGACTAATTGGATAGATGGATGATGGATGGATGATGACTAATTGAATGGATGACTAATTGGATGGATGGATGGATAATTTGATGGATAATTGATTGGATGGATGGATGGATGGATGGATGACGATGGATGAATGGATGACTAATTGGATGGATGGATGGATGGATGACTGATGGATGGATGGATGGATGGATGGATGACTGGATGATGGATGATGAAATTGGATGGATGGATGGATGGATGGATGATGGATATGGATGGATGGATGGATGGATGATGATTGGATGGATGGATGGATGGATGGATGGATGGATGGATGATTGATGGATGGATGAATGGATGACTAATTGGATGGATGAAATGGATGGATGGATGATGACTAATTGGATGGATGGATGGATGGATGGATGGATGACTTAATTGGATGTATAGATGGATGGATGGATGGATGGATGGATGGATGGATGACTAATTGGATGGATGTAATACAAAACAATAGAATAACAGAAATAATAATCTGTGATGTAATTCACCAAACCATCCAACAATACACTACAAGGCTACAACACTACGACAAGGCTATTTAATATATATACACACCACCTGATCATTAATTTTCTAATAAAAATGATGAAACCCTTGATAAAAATGGCCAGCATAAGCACCAAGTACACTGTACTCCCATTCACCAGTCTAGAGTTAAACCACAAGGCATTCCATGGTAAACTGACAACTGAATACACAAACACTAAAGTAAATATTGAACTGTTTACTGTTCTGCACTGAACTCACTATTTTGGGAACTTCTGGCATTATGATTGATAACAGTGTTCACTGTGTGCTTCAATGTCTGTGACGAATCAACCTGTCAATTTTTTCTAATAATCCAGAGACGATTTTGTTCCCAAAGTATACTAAGAAAACACCAACACACGTACTCACACACAATAAGTGCATGAAAAGCCTCAGTGACATCCATAAGAAGCTTATTATTGTTTTGCTGTGTGCCTATGTGTGAAAGTGAGAAATCAAAATTATGCAATCCATCCTTTTAACCTCTCTATATTATTTTGCACTCTGTGTGACCCTGTTCTGTCCATGCAGAACACTCACTGTCTACTTCAAAGTGTGATTTCAGGTGTTAACTAAGAAACAAACCCCCTGTGCAGCTGTTAAGCTTTAATATCCTGTATGGACTATTTCCCACAATTCCCTCTGATGCTCATCTGGTGTGGGATTCTGAGCTTTTCTCCACGTGCAGTACTGAATCAACATGCTTTCTGAGATCTGCGCTCATGCGCCTGGGAACGTAGGATAAATCACAGCTATGTTTGTTGAAACAGCTGCTGAATTCAACACACATTACGGTGGACCACAGAAATTAACAGCATAGAGTGGTCACTCTTCAGTGTGTGTGAAGTTTTGTTCAGAAAATCAGAGCGTGTTGTGGTTGGTGGGCTATTTTTTGCAATCCAATATCCATGAACATGCGACAAACAAGACCTCTGCTCAATTTAAAGACTCGTAATGTATATTCTTGCACTGTCTCCTAGTGGCAAAAACAAATACTGCATGTGTTTGTCTGGACAAAAGATCGAAGATATCTGTAAACAGTCTTTTCTCATATATTTGTTGCATAATTTAGTATAATGGCTAGTCTGTGTCAAATCAAGTAAGCAAAAAACAGCTAGAAGAATGGTTCATGCTTTTTCAGACAATTAGAATATTTTCTAATTATGTTTTAATTGTAAACTATGTGCTATTTAGCTCATATGTATTGCATACACTCACAAAATTAAGCTAAGCAAATAAAACAAATACTAGAACATAAAACCAGAAAATACTAATCGGTTAACAAGTTAATGAGGCTACGGGTTTGTGCAACAACTACATTTCCCATCATTCTCTGTGGAATTACAAATTTAAAATTACTACACACAGGTAAAACAATTATATACCTAATGCTCATTCTTTGTTTTTTGTCAGTTTGTTGCAGTAGTCTTCTTGTCTTTGTCAGTAAATTATTACAGCAAAAAAAATAAATATATGATATGTTGTGATTGAATGCACAACAAATCATAATTATGTATAACTTCCATTAACGTCCATAAGGAACTTAAGGAAGGTACGTATAAACTTCTCAGGAAGATTAAATAAAATATAACTGACCAGAAGATGGCAGCGTCTCACTGGTGTGTTTAACCTCAAAAGATTTTGGGGTTTTGGACCCCAATTCAACATAATGGCTGAAACTTGAAAAAAACCACCTATTTAGGCTGTTTACGGAGTTGGTAAGTCATCAAAACCTAATCGGATGTTTAAATAGCATCCTGTCTATTAAGATGCCTCCTTATGTCTGCCATCATTGTAGATCATCAGACATTACGGTGCCTTGGCAGATGATCTGCAACCAGATTCAATAAAAGGCGCCTTCATACTGAAATACTGTGTTAATTCTGGCTGGCGATTGAGCTTTAACTTAATACAATTTCACAACTAAAGGCTACAGGTTTCTTATGAATATATTCTCAGCTTAAGTAATGTAAAAGATTTAAATAAGCACAAACAGGAGGAAGTCCTGAGTGTGTGTTTACTGCCATACTAAATGGAAGGTCGTGCTGAGACAGGGAGTTTTAGCTGATTAAAGTAATGATGTTAGACTCAGCACAGAGCTCGTCTATCAGCAGGGAGAAATTAACGGCCGTCTTCATCAATCTGCTTATCTCATTTCACTAATGCAGCTCCAGAAGAGGAGTGGCAACTTCAGGAAGGCCTAATGAGCAGTAGTGAACGGTTATGTAATGTGTGTGTGCCTGAATCACAATGGCAATGATGGATGGCTAAGAAAAAAAAAATAAACACTGCGTGATCAACCTGCTGTGGGAAATTTTTAAAGGTGAAATGTGTCATTTCTGCGCCGTTGAACGGAACTGTAATCTATTTGTTTAGAACTGGCCCGGCCGTCACAAACACTGACTCAAACAATGATGTGAGTGAGTTCTAATTCTTAAATCAGATTGGTCGAGCAGTGCTGATAAACAGAACTGGGACTTTTCACTGTTTGTATCACTTCACTTGTTTGTCAGTCCATGCAGTTTTATTTCTGACTGTTTTTGCAGGTGGCATATTGTGCCATTAGGTGGTGATACTTCACAAGTAAATTTATTTCTCAAAAAAATTACTTGAGAAGCAGCATTGTATAATAAATTAAGAAATTATTTTTATTATTTTTTGAAATAACACACCTGTTATTTTTGTTCAATTATTTTGAAGAAGAGACTAGTTAAAAACTTTACTTCTAGTAAAGTAAGACAAAATACACTTATATTCTAGGTTCGATAATAAGTCTTAACAATTTAAGCAGCATTGCTATGTAAATGTGACCCTGGACCACAAAACCAGTCTTAAGTAACATGGGTATATTTAGCCAAAAATACATTGTATGGTCAAAATTATCGATTTTTCTTTTATACCAAAAATCATTAGGATATTAAGTAAAGAACATGTTCCATGAAAATATTTTGTAAATTTCCTACCATAAATATATCAAAACTTAATTTTTGATTAGTAATATGCTTTTTATTAGAACTTCATTTGGACAACTTTAAAGGCGAATTTCTCAAAAACAAAAATTTTTTTTGCACCCTTTTTCCCCCAGATATTTAAATAGTTGTATCTCGGCCAAATATTGTCCTATCCTAACAAACCAAAAGCTTATTTATTCAGGTTTCAGAAATCTCAATTTCCGAAAATTGACCCTTATGACTGGTTTTGTGGTCCAGGGTCACAAATAAGGATAAACAAAAGAAATAAAATAACATAAGATATTAAGATATTAAAATTGAGTTTTTGCTTAAAACAAAAATAAAATATCTGGCAGTGGAATAAAAAAAAAAAAATAACTCACTAAATTTTAATACATTTGATAATTTGTTACGCTGCCAATGAAAGGTCAAGTCGACAATGTATTGCGGGATACAGTGCAGTATACCTGTATGTTGTATAATGCACATTTAAATGAATGCTGGAAGTCATCTGGCTTTTCTTTGCAAACAGAAAAGTCTAGTAATTTGCAAAGAACACATACTTTATACTGCAGAAACAGTAAGAGTATTATGTAAGCATGCTATTCCAAATTTAACCAACTAAACACAAGGCACAGAAATTGCACATTTCACCTTTAAAGGATGTGCACTCGCTTATTTTCTGGACAGACTCCTTTGTGTAAACTGGCTTGGACACTGTTAGATTGTGTGCGTCCGCTTGCATGTGTTTGCCATGTGTGCGCACACACACACACATCACGTCCAGCGCAACATCAGTCTCTTCAAAAGCAGCCTGCACCCCTGAGGGTGATCAGGGGGAGATTTTGCATTTCTTTCTGAAAAAGGAAAACAGTCTCAATGTCCAGAGGCAGAGACGGAATGCTAATGAAACCGCAGAAAAGGCTATTTTTACGCACACGTTTCCCCTTGACATTGTTTCGTATCTCGGGGTCACCTCAATGCTGCGCCTGAGGTGTTTATGCTGGCGAGAAGACACGCCAGATCAATTGATGCCATTGAAAAGCAAACGAGAAACAACAGTGAGTCATGACAGAGTCAGGCGGGCTGGTTTCACTCTCGCAACGAAACACGTCCAACAATGTGATCGACTGGAATGAAAATAATCAGATGAGATCATGTTACAGGGCAGGGGGCTCGAAAGGGGGGCGCACAGTGCGTTCTGTCCTCGTACTGAACGCAGGCCGCCCTTCTCTGTTCAGCGAGGTGCTGCTTGACTTTGCCAAACTTTCTCTGCTGGAGATACAGCTATTGTACTGTAAACACACAGCAAATGTTTAAGCAAAACTGTGAATATCATGATGAGTTTAATTTGGCCATTCAGGCTAAAAGCTAGAATAGTTCGACTTACAATTTAGTCAGATCCTGGCTATTTTCATCCTAAAAGTGCTATAACTGGTCTTTTCGGCTTTGATTACAAACTGATTCATTGGTAGTGGATAAATCGTTAATGGTGCTGTCTCTGATCGAAGACCACATTCAAAGACTAAAAACATTCCACATATCTGCAATTAATTCAAGCACTAAAAACGACAGCAACCCATATTAATTGTGCAGCTGAATTCAGTCTTATCTGCTGTTCTCATGTCAAGTGCTCGACTGTGATCAGGCCTGCGGACTGCATGCTTTATTTACCACTAGATGGGACACAGCTGTCTGCGGTAAAACTGCGCTCATTTATGAGCACCGTGACAGGATGCTTATCTTCCCAAAGCTTTTAAGTGCAGGTATGGTTCCTTTCAAACAACATTTACTCAAGAGACAATTCATATATCAGCTCAGATGGAGGAAATTACAAAAGATCTACTAAAAGAGCATGTCAGGCCAATACAGCCAAATTAACAGTTCGTAACAATCAATCAGAGTGATAGCAGATAGTCACTTATGATTTTCATGACAGTTAAAATACAGGATTAGCTTATACACATACTGCATTGACATCCTGATGTCAAAAGTTTTCAAAACTTCAAAACGAAAATCAAAACGTTAATAATAATCAGTTAGGCCTATTTGATCACGTATGCTTAAATAAAAACTGAATTGCATAATAAATTTCAGTTGCACATAAGGCAGTTATACACTACCCGTCAAACGTTTTCGAACAGTAAAATTTTTAATGTTTTTTTTTTAAAAAGTCTCTTCTGCTCATTAAGCCTGCATTTATTTGATTCAAAGTAGAGCAAAAACAATAAATATCTGAAATATTTTTACTATTTAAAATAACTTTTATATTTTAAAATGTAATTTATTCCTGTGATTTCAAAGCTGAATTTTTAGCATCCTTACTCCAGTCACACAATCCTTCAGAAATCATTCTAATATTCTGATTTGCTGCTCAAAAACATGTATTATTATTATTATTATTATGTTGACAACAGCTGACTAGAATTTTTTTTCAGGTTTCTTTGATGAATAGAAAGCTCAGAAGAACAGCATTTATCTCAATTAGAAATCTTTTGTAATATTATAAATGTCTTTATCATCAATTTTGATCAATTTAAAGCATCCTTGCTAAAAAAAAGTATATTTCTATAATTTATTTTCCAATAAATAAATAAAACATTCTGACTCCAAGCTTTTGAATGGTATAGTGTATAATGTTACAAAAGCTTTTTATTTCAGATAAATGCTGATCTTTGGATCTTTCTATTCATCAAAGAATCCTGACAAAAAGTACTCAACTGTTACAAATATTGACAATAATAATAATAACAACAATAAATGTTCCTTGAACAACAAATCAGCATATTATAATGATTTCTGAAGCATCACGTGACACTGAAGACTGGAGTAAGGATGCTAAAAATTCAGCTTTGAAATCACAGGAATAAATTACATTTTAAAAGATAATAGAAAATAGAATCAGTTTTAAATAGTAAAAATATTTCACAATATTACTGCTTTTGCAGTATTTTGGATCAAGTAAATGCAGGCTTGATAAGCAGAAGAGACTTAATTAAAAATCTTACTGTTAAAAAACTGACTGTTAGTGTATTTTAATATTTTAACATTATTGTGCTCCAATTCCTTGTTGAAATATAAACATTTAAACGGTGGCTAACTAAAACTTGTTTTCATGACAGATTCAAACATTGCCTACATTAATAAAGACAACGGGTTAAGAAAAAAATAGATAATGAATATGTAATACTGTGCATATGTTTAGCAAAATGCTAATTTCTAGAGTTATTTTTCTAGCTAACTTAACCACTGAGCTATGAACACTGAAAGGCTTTCCTGAGGTAAATGTAACGTTACATGACATTGTTTACAAGCTGTTTTATTGACGTCTTTCCGCATTTTAAACGCTAACTGAACGATTACATGAGACATGAAACATTTCAGTAAGCTGTAGTGTTTATGTCAACGTACCTTTTGACGTTCATTAATGTTTAATTCGTGATGTAATCTGTAAGCAAAGAGGAAAAGATGATCGGTTTGTGCGCGTAGCGCGCTTCCGGTAAACTGAGGCGGCAAACCTGTCACGTCAATTCAAAGTGCGCCAAAACGATATTCATTTAATTCCGTGATTAATTGAATTCAAATGTAATAACGTACAAATATTTTTGCGATTATTGGATACTAAGCCTGCTATAAACGCTGTTTGGTGAAGTTTTGTTCACGCTGAAAAGAGCATTAATCAAATAAAAGAATGTTTTAGCTGATAAAATTTCAGTACATATACTGTATATGTACTGTGATGCTGCTGCATTGCATCACTTCATAGTTTATACAGTGACATCTAGACACTTGACGCCCATTCAAAGTATTTACAATTTGCCAATCCAGCCACAAAGGGTACCATAAACCTCTCTGTCCTGTACTTTCCATTTCAAAGCCCTCAGCCATCAGAGGTCACTAAGAGGACTCAGTCCTTTGTGTTGTGATGGACATGCACTGGAGTAAGCAGCAGGTTAACAGCTCACACAATCAGCTAATAGTCTTAACTGTCTCTAACTCAATGACTCAATACCACTCAGATGGGACAAGCTCCCAAGAGACGCGACAATAGATCTATCATGCTGAATGGAAATCATTACCCAAGATGATCTGCACAATCAAAGACTCAAGTGCTAATGGCTTTGAGCAGTGTAACACCAACTTCAGATGTGAACACAGAGATACAGCAAACAACTTTGATATAGACTTCACTCAAGGCTAATAAATTCCTATGATGACTTGCTTGTCTAAATAAGTATGGATTTTTTTTAGGGCCTACCATAAAAATCTATAGTTGGCATGAGACTAATGTGATAGAATAACTTACTGTCCTTGTCAGAGTAGGACTGTTGCTAAAATTTACAGGGCCTGAAAATTGGTGTTTTAAGTAACAGCTGCAGATGGGATGGATATATTAAGGTTAATGAAAGTAAACAGTCAACTAAGTAAAAAAAGTCAACTTCCACAACAAGAAACACAAAAATCAGTGAATAGCGTATAGAGGACAGCTCACCAGACCGTTCGGATCATGCTAATCTTTTACATTTAAATTTTAATGTGTATTGAACCTGAAACATGCCATGTCTTGTACATAACTTGTTCTGGATCTTAAGGTTTCTGCCGTCGGTGATCATCAGACATCTCTGATCCTGCCAAAGCTTTTGCAGCTATTGGCACTGACAAAAGTTTAACTGCAAATCCCTTCATTGATACCTGAGTTTCTGCTGGCACTGCTTTGTTTTATATAACAGATGATAATAAAGCAGTGCAGTGAAGAAATGGAGACCAGATGAATACTGCCTTCACATTTGTAAGCCAGAACACTTTCTACCATGACCTTTGACCCTATATGTCATAGTGCTAAATATTCAGGAGAAGAAAGTGGTCTGGATTGAGTGTTTCATCAATGGTAGGGAGCAAAAGTGCCAGTCTGTCTGTGGATGCTTAATATTATTTAGTTATAGAAAAGACTTTTGCACACAATGACAAAAATTAAGATAATTCCAAATACATTGTGATGACCAGAGCTTTTTCTGAGCATTTCAATTAGATCATGATTGGTCCATATTGGTGTTTTTTTAATAATACTAATCTCAATATGCATTAAGTGAAAAATAAATATACAGTAAACACATTAGGCCATATCTGTTAGGGATGTCACAATTCTCAATATAATATCGAACCGTTCGGTACGACATCCATGGTTCAATATGCGCTTGTGAATTGCGGTTCTGCAGTTTCAAATAACTTCCTTGTTTTATTTTTCTGAATTTGCTGTGTGTTCCCGTGATTTCACGTGCTGAAATGAGGAAACGCTTCCCTGCTTATATTTGAAAAAGTAACACACGCAGAGCATCTTCCCTTCTAATGACATTCAAGGATAAGCTTTTCTAAACCTGTTGTCCAACAAGAGTTAGCAATGGCTTATGAAAATACACGAGATGGCTTGAAGAACACAGATAAACCATACATTATTGCAGACGAGTGTTTGTTGTTCTTACATTTCATCATTCAAAACGTTTAACGTTATATCTTGTTTTTATTCAGTTACACCAATAGCGATGCCTTTATCCATATTAGAGAAGCTAAAACGGAACGTCATCAGTGATACTTCTTTTACACATATGTGGATTTTCTGCACGATGGCGCCCTCTGGCGTCCAGTATGAATGAAATGATTCTATTTTGCGTAAAAATCGAAAAAATAATACCACTCTTAAAAGAAAAATTAAGCAAACATATACTAAACCACACTTTTTCCAGTGTACAGAGGTTTACAGAAGTATTTTAATTTGTTGCAAAAAAAACCCCTCACTGAACTGGCAAGATATCAGAACTGAACCAAACCAAAAACCGTGGTTAAAAACCGAGGTACGTATTGGACCGTGGACTAACTGTATTGTTGCATTCCTAATATCTGTATTAAACTGTTTAGTTTCGAAACATTCTCTGGATTAAATAAATGTAAGTGAATTAATAAATTACCAAACAAAAACTTTTTTTCCTCATTGCCTTTTGTTGCATAAATTTGAACTGGGCAGATCTTGCTGGTTAATTATGTAAATAAAATACAGGTTTTAATGACATCCTCAGTATATTTCAAACTTTTTTGTTATTAATGCAATTATAAATATAAAAATTAAAAGCATTCAAAAATAATACGCATATTCAGAATTTTTCACAGGAAACCAAGATCTATTATACAGATATTAAATCCACATATACAGAATATGTTATCATATTTCCCAAAAATGTATTATTATTATTATTTTTTTTTTGATACTAAAGCAAGGCTTTGGTTGTAGAAATCATCGCTATTTTACTAAATCACAATTTATTTTGCTGATGGTGTCATTAATGTAAACAGTATGCAATTTACACTACCAGTCAAAAGTTTTTGAACTGTAAGATTTTTAATGTTTTTAAAGAATTCTCTTTTGCTCACCAAGCCTGCATTTATTTGATCCTAAATACAGCAAAAGCAGTAATATTGTGGAATATAGTTTTCTATTTGTATATATTTTAAAATCAAATATATTTCTGTGATTGAAGCTACATTTTCAGCATCATTACTCCAGTGTTTAGTGTCATGTGATCCTTCAAAAATCATTCTAATATGCTGATTATTATCAATATCTGAAAGAGTTGAGCAATTTTTTTCAGGATTCTTTGATGAATAGAAATATCCAAAGATCTTTTTTATCTGAAATAAAAAGTATTGTAACATTATACACTATACCATTCAAAAGGTTGAATTTTTTTTTTTCTTTTGGTGGAGAGAAATTATAGAAATTAATACTTTTATTTAGTAAGGATGCTTTAAATTGATCAAAAGTGATAAAGACATTTATAATGTTACAAAAGATTTCTATTTCAGATAAATGCTGTTCTTCTAAACTTTCTATTCATCAAAGAGACCTGGGAAAAAAATAATCTATTCAGCTGTTTTTTACAAAAATAATAATTGTTTTTTGAGCAGAAAATCAGAGTATTAGAATGATTTCTGAAGGATCATGTGACTGGAGTAATGATGCTAAAAATTCAGCTTTGAAATCACAGGAATAATTTACATTTTAAAATGTATTCAAATAGAATAATGTTATTTTAAATAGTAAAAATATTTCACATTTTTTACTGTTTTTGCTGTACTTCGAATCAAATAAATGCAGGCTTGGTGAGCAGAAGAGGCTTCTTTAAAAAACATAAACAATCCTACTGTCCAAAAACTTTTTACTGGTAGTGTATACAAAATATCTGTATTTTTAATGGGAAAATCTATTTGGAAAAATCTATTTTTTGTGCTAATACTTAGGCCACTTAAGCCGTTTACACTAGTCCATTTTGGTTTTAAAACGGCGTTTTAAAATGAAAAACGATCCTGGGTCTGCAGCATTTTTGAAAGTCTCCATTTTCAAGTAGTGTAAACGACTGGCGTAACCATCGCAAAAGTTATGCATTTTAAAATTAAAAGACACTACTGTAAACATAGCCTAAAATGGGTGGAGTAGGGATACCATTCCCATTGACTTCCATTATATTTCTGACCATATAATAGAAGTCAATGGGAGCCGAAAGTCTTTGGCTATACCAACATTCTAAAAATATTTTCTGTTATGTTCCACAGAAGAAAGTCACACAGGTTTGGAATAACATAAGGCTGCGTAAATAATGACAGATGCCTACAGGCGACTGTCTAGTTCGCCTATGCCTAGAAACAGCCTTAGTGATGACTTCACTTTTGGCGTGAATCCTGGCACTAGTGCAAAAACATCATGCGTAAACCTGGCTTTTAACTTTTAGATCTCCTATAATGGAATCTGAATTCCATTCCGGCTGAATCTACACCACAGCCGGACTCAAAACAGGTGAATATCCGCCCCAACCATTCTGACGTAATAGGAACCTTGTGTTGCTCTTTCACTCTAAAGTCATACAAACAGTGATGTAATTTCCAGCGACCATCACAGGCCTTCTGTGGTACAAGCCCTGCCTGTTACGCCAAACACTCTCCCTCAGTGGCCTAATCAGGTTAATGATCATGTTTCATTAGAGGGACAGACTGACTGGTCTGTGGGAGCAGCTGCCACCCCTCACAAACATCTCAACCTTTATCCATTAACTCTCATCAGATGCTGAGACGGGCAGATGTCTCTAGTGGAAGACAGCCCCCAGGCGGTCCACCGTCCCCTGGACTGACCTCTGCAGATGAGCCCCTCATTGTTTACAGTCTGCTTGCACACGCCGCAGTGCTTCCCCTTCTTGAACGTCTTCAGCCGGAAGGTGTGGGAGTGGACGGCTTCAAACTCTTCAGGCTGCAGTCGAAAAGAAACAAGGGATATTATAGAGACACAATATGGAATCTTATTACTTACAATTACACCAGAAAAAAAAACCCCAAAATAAAATAAAATAATTATTCATTTCATTATAAAATAAAATTCTAAAATTATTTATATTATTTTAAATAATTCAAATAACTTAAAATAATATCTTGACCAACCAAAGGAACCATCACTCCAAACAAACAGCCAATAAAGTCTAATGCAAGAATTAAAATACAGTTAAAAAAAAAAAAAAAAGAATCAAGGCATGTTTTCCACACTATATAAACACAAGGAAGAATAATATTTAATGTTTTGCAGCAATAAAACAATATAATTGAGCGATATGCAGCAAAATAAATAAATAAATACATTTATTTTATTATAAAATGAAACAATTATTTCATTATAAAATTAAATAATTTATTTTATTCTGAAATAAAATAAAATACTGTATTATATCATTTGAAATAAATAAAATAATTAAAAATAATATCTTGACCAATCAAAAGAACAATCACTTCAAACAAACAGACAAAGTTTAATGCAATAATTCAAATACAGTAAAAATCTACTTAAAAATCATCAAGGCATGTTTTCCACACTACATAAACACAAGGAAGAATAATATTTAATGTTTTGCAGCAATATAACTATATAATTGAGCAATATGCAGCAATATAAACAAATTAAATAAATAAATAAAATAACTATTTTATTATAAAACAAAATAATTTCTTACATTATTTTAAATAATTACAATAATTTAAAATAATATCTTGACCAATCAAAGAAACCATCACTTCAAACAAACAGCCAATAAAGTCTATTGCAAAAATTAAAATACAGTAAAAATCTACTTAAAAAAAATAATCAAGGCATGTTTTCTGTACTACATAAACAAGGAAGAATAATATTTAATGTTTTGCACCAATATAACAATATAATTGAGCAATATAAACAATAATATTAATACACAGCAACACTAACCTAATTATGTTTTCATAAAAGATTGTGGCATATAAAAAATGTGTTGTGTAAATGCATTTAAGTCATGAAAAAGCAAAACACTGAATCAGAATTTTTAATTGATTAACTAAAATGAACAATTTAAACTAACTGAAGTATAAAAAGGTCATAAAAATATTAAATGTCTATTTTATAAATTATTGGCCAAAACAGCACAATAAAACCAATATATATATATATATATATATATATATATATATATATATATAGCTTTTTTTTTTTTGCATTTTAAGTTTTTTAATGCTTAACCAAGGCCTCAATTATTTTACTAAAAATGTAATACTGTGATATTACATTGAAAAAAAAATGTTTACTGCTGTGATATATATTGAAATGTAATGTAATTTAATTACTTCAGTCTTTATTGTCACATGATCCTTCAGAATTCATTCTAATTTGCTGCTTAGGAAAATTTGCCCAACAGTTGGGCTGCTTTATATTTTTGTGGAAAAAAAAATAGCTAAATTGTTACCAGCTGACATAATTCTAGCAATTGTTATATTATTTTGCCTAGTGCCTAATATTTTCAAGTCTTTTACATATATTTCTACTCTTCTCAGTGTGCTCAGGTACAAAAGCAGCAGCTTGTCTTTAGACAAACAAAATGCCAAGATCGCCTTTTTCTTTTTTCCACTTAAAGTGAAAATTTACCCCAGACCATTCTCGATGAAACAGAGAACCTTATTTGGGAATGGCGCAGCTGCGTTTAGGTATGACTGAGGCACCCTGTGCTTCACCCTCAGTAGGAGCTGAGAGGCGAGAGAGGGGCCATCCAAAAACAAGAGAGACACGGACAGGATTTGGGCCGCTGCAGGTGTGTTATGTAAGCTGGAACCGCACATTTGGACCTGACAAGCTTAGATGGGTTGTTCTCCCCTAAACAGACCCCCTGTTTCAAGCCTCCATGTTTTTGATTTCCATAATGATGTCTGACCTTACTTTTTCATGCCTGGATTTAATGTTCAAGCAAGAAATAGAAGCATGAGGGTAGTAAAGCAGCTAAAAAAATGTGCTGCTCAAAAACATTTATTATTATTATCAATATATTATCAATATTTAAAACAGTTGAGTACATTTTTTCAGGATCAGCATTTATCTGAAATAAAAAGCTTTTGTAACATTATAGACTACACCATTCAAAAGCTTGCAGTCAGTATGTGTTTATTTATTTAGGAAAATAAATTAATACTTTTATTTAGCCAGGATGATTTAAATTGAGTAAAATACATTTATAATGTTACAAAAGATTTCTTTTGTAGATAAATGCTGTTCTTCTGAACTTTCTATTCATTAAAGAAACCTAAAAGAATCTGGAGTAATGGCGCTTTGAAATCACAGGAATAAATCAGATTTTTAAATATATTCAAATAGAAAACAGTTATTTTAAATAGTAAAAATATTTCAAAATTTTACTGTTTTTGCTGCACTTTGGATCAAATAAATGCAAGCTTGGTGAGCAGAAGAGACTTTAAAAAACAATACATTTTTGACTGGTAGAGTATGTTACGCTGTGCATTTGGATTCATTGTAAAATCAACAAGGTAGAAAGACTTTACATGACTGGATAAAAAAAGGAAAAAAAAGGAAAAAAAGAAATAGCAGATCAACACAGGGTAATTGTACATATCTAAAAGTAAAACCACACACCAAAAAAAAAAACAAAAAAAAAACAAAAACAAAAACTTGAACTTAATTTTGGCTAGTTGACAAGGCAGCATCTCTCTCTCTCTCTCTCTCTCTCTCATCACTCACTTTTTAACTGAAATACATTTATTAAAAATAAATAAATAAATAAAAATAAAAATAATTAAAACAACAAAATTCCTAAAACCCAAAATGAAAACAGGAAATATATAGAATAAATAAATAAAATATTAATCTAAAATCTCAATGATACTAAAAAGGGTCACATGAAATATTGAATATAAAATGCATATTTTTTTTCAATGTATATAAAATGTATAAAATGTTTAAGGAGGAAAATATAGGGTTGTATAGGATTAATCATTTCAGAAAAAAAAATACTGGGTGTGATACTTGAGATAATTAAATTAAAAATAAATAAAATGTAGTTAAAATGAAAAGAAATGAAATAATAATAATAATAATAATAATAATAATAATTATTATTATTATTATTATTATTATTATTATTGTCTTTATTATTATTATTATTAAAACTATTTGTATTTAACAAAATGTTTTCCTGCACAACTGAATTTCGCTGCAGTTTCAGCAGTTTTGAGCACCATGTAGGTGGCTCTTCCCTACGGCTGCCAGTCTAGCTTGGCAGGGATCTGATATGCCACGTGTCTCATATATTGAGATGCTGACGGAGCAGCGCAAAGAGAAGAGCGAAGTTCAGCTGGCACTGGTGCTTTGCCAGTGTTTTCTGACATTTGGACAACAAACTCCCAAGTGTCTTCATTCTGTAACGTTTGTCTGAGTAAGCAACAGTAACTAAGGGGGCGGAGCTTAGCAAATGCCAATTGCTGCACGAGGAAAATCCATGTAGCAAATTACAACTATTGCATATGGAGGAAACGACTGTACAAGACAGACCTCCTCGATGTAAAGCAATATAAGTCAACATCTGGATATACAGACTGAGACTAGTGCAGGAAATCCTAGTCTAATTCTCAAAGGTTTGACGCTGCAGTAAACAAGACATCTACTCAATCAGTTTCAGCTCTATAAACATTATAATGGCAGATAATCTCAATTCTGTACCCTTTCAACTACCGTTTGTCTTTATGATCCTCAATGGAAAGCAATGCTTGAGGGTTCATTTCTTGCTGTCTTCTCCTAAGAGATTCTCTGGACAATCTGAACAAAGATGGTTTATGTGCAGACCTCACTGGAATGAAACTCCATGGGACGGTGTGACATTGACGGCTATGTGCCAACAATGACACGGTCTCATTTCTATTCCTCCGTCAGGACGCGCCTCGGCACCAACTTAATGTGATTAGTCTAATCTAATTAGCCAGAAACAATCAATGCACCGGAGCCCCAGTCTGAGATCCGTGAGTCTTTAACTGATGCTGGATGATACTATCACAATCTACACATTCACATACTACATTGACTGCAGTCTGTCAACTGCAAAAGATCTATTAAAGACAATGTTCACCCAAAAATTACATTTCTTGGTTTTACTCACCCCCATGTTGTTCCAAACCTGTACGTTGTTTCTTTTGATTTTGTGAAAAAGGAAAATTTTGAAAAATCTTTACTGTCAAGAAGCAAAAATCAGCATAATATACCACGAAAAAAACAATCCATATGATTTGTCTGTGATATGCCAAAACCTCTGCAGCGATACAGTCCTGAAATATCAATACTTTGGACTGACACTGATGCTGGAAGAGAAGCAATTCTTGCATAAAATATAATACAAAATGTATCAAAAATAACAAAATGAAAAGGAAACTGCATCATAAGCTATGAGGTGGGAAAAACTGAACTGTTAGCAAATAGTTGCGTAGGAGAGGAACTATTTCTCCATCCGCTCTTCTGAAGACTGGAATTAAAAAGACAGAGCAGTGCAGTTCTGAAATATTTATCTTCTTATGACAATAAATAAATAAATAAATAAATAAATTTTGTTTTGTAAATAAAAACAATAATATAATAATAATGATAATGATGGTTGTCATTAATGTTGTTATTGTTATTTTTTTTTTTTTTTATTTTATTATAGAACAATGTATTCCTGTTGTATATAATAATAATAATAATAATAATAATAAATAATGTTCTAAATTTTAGATATTATAAAAACACAAATAAATAAAAACTAAAAAGTAATTTAACCAGTAATTAGTACAGTATTGAAATATCATTTAAGGCCAAACATAAATAAAATAAAAATTTAATAAATAAATAAACAAATAAAAACAAAAAGTAATTTAACTATCAATTAGTACAGTATTGAAATATCATTTTAGGCCTAAAATAAAATAACATAAAATAAAATAAATGAAATATCATTTTAGGTAAACATACATACATAAATATTTCATTGTTGTTGTTTCTGTAAATAATGGTAACGCAAATAATAATAATAATAATAATAATAATGCACACTATCATCATTGTTATTGTTACTATTATTATTTTATTTATTATTATTTTTATTTATTACCAATTATAAGACATGATGTATTCCTGTTGATGTTGTATATAATAATAATAATAATAATAATAATATAATAACAATAACAATAATAATAATAATAATAATAATAATAATGCACACTATCATCATTGTTATTGTTACTATTATTATTTTATTTATTATTATTTTTATTTATTACCAATTATAAGACATGATGTATTCCTGTTGATGTTGTATATAATAATAATAATAATAATAATAACAATAATAATAACAATAATAATAACAATAATAATAACAACAACAACAACAACAACAACAATACACCATGTTCTAAATTTTATTTAAATAATGTAAAATTAATACATAAACGTAAATACATAGAGATTTTAAAACTTGAAGTTTAACTAGTAATTAGTACAGTATTGAAATATCATTTTAAGCCTAATAATAAATACATACATTTGTTGTTGTTGTTTTGGTAAATAATAATAATAATAATAATAATAATGCTCTTATTATCCTTATTTTTATAATTATGTAATCTATTCATATTTTGCATTAATTAACAACTAAAGAACATGATGTATTCCTGTTGTTGTTGCTGTAAATAATAATAATAATAATAAAGTCTGTACCAGTTACTGTATGTTAATGATGATTATTATTTTATGTTAAATAGTTCACCATAAATTTGTGTATATATTTAAACAAACAAACAAAAAAACACTTCACTAATATTCACTAAAATTCACTAACAATCTTTCCCCTCTGCTGAAACTCTCAAAGGACGTGCCATCAACAATGGTCGAATTCAATGCAACATGTCAATGCAAAAATTAGGAACAAAAAACTATTTAATAATAGTTTAGTAAATAATGCTAAAATGTTCACTTTGGGTCAACTAATCTGAAACCAAAACACTTTCTCACATTGCCACATTTTGCACATTCAGTACATGCATTTGTACATACACAGATTAAGCCACAGGACACAGACAGGAAGATGTCTCAATCTGAACTCATGTGAGCAGAGAACGAGACTAGTCTGCGCTCCTGACGGTGAGACGGGACCCCGTGAGCTTTTATTCACACAACTCCAGGAGGCTGAACTGAATTAGACTGAGAAACACTGACACAAAGAATCTTGGCCCACAAACATAACACGCTCCTCTACTCATACTCCCTTGTTTACTCTCAGAATACACACGTAAACATACTGCCAAAACAATACGGCCAAGCTCCGCTGTTACGCAATTGTTTCAGGACAATGCGGCCGCTCTGGGATATGGGTTATTGTTGAGGAACGCTGTAGCTGGGGATGCAGGAATCATGGGGAGGGCTGGCTAACCATCCACAGTCTATTGAAACGCATGGGGCTGCGAATCACCCCAAATGCTGCCAGCCTTTCAAATGGCCCATCTCACTCTCTCAGATGGGCACAAAGGCCGAGCCCCCGAAGCAGGGCACACATCATCTCCCATGGCCCGCGTAACTGTATACACAGCCCCCTCGCCGAGACGCTAAGCCCCTGGGAAAGGCACTCAGCCTCATTCAGACGACCAATCCATACAGCAGACAATACAGCCTCTCACCCCGGAGAGAGGAAGAGGTGGGGCGGATCACCGCGCAGACGAAGCAGGGCATGATGGGCTCCAGACAGCAGCGTGCAGACCACTCTTTTCCTGACTGATTTTGAGTTTCAGAAGAGAAGCAACAGGTGATCAGGCACTGATAGCTCTGTCTATAGGGCCATATCACTACATAAATATATTTTAATATTTTTTAGCCTTTCAAATCTATATGTTAATATAGAAACAAGTGAAATAAATCTGCAAATTACAAAAGACAAAATGCACATAAAATACAGTTAAAAAACAAAATAAACTATATGCGTATATATTCTTAATTTAAAAAAAAAAAAAAAAAAAAAAAAAAAAAACAGTTCTACTTCAAATAAATGCTGTTCTTTTGAACTTTTCTACTCATCCTGGGGAAAACTATTAAGCAGCACAACATTGATAATAATAAGAAATGTGTCTTAAGTAGCAAATCAGCATATAAAAATGATTTCTGAAGGATCATGTGAAATTGAAGACACTTTATATTTATATTACTTTATATTACAATATAAAATAGCTTTTTTAAATGTTGATAATATTTCAAAATATTACTGTTTTTATTGTATTTTTATCAAATAAATATAAAAACATAAGAGACAAAAAAAAAAACATTCAAAATCTTACTAACCCCAAATTTTTTGAACATTATTTTTTGTACAAACAAGTTAAATAAGTTACATTTTAGGTATTAAAAATAAAATAAAAAATAAATAAAATAAAATAAAATAAAATAAAATAAAATAACACAATAAATTAAAATAATGAATGAATGAAGATTTAAAAAACTTGTCTGAATTCAAAATTTTAGATATTAAAAATCCCTAAAATAAAATAAAATAAAAAATAAATGAATTAATGAATAAGATTTCAAAAACATTGTCTAAATTCAAAATGTTAAGATATTAAAAATAAAATAAAATAATGAATGCATGAATAAATGAAAGAATGAATGAATAAGATAAAGCCTGAACTCTAAATTTTAGATATAAAAAAAATAAATAGAATAAAATAAAATAATTATAAATGAATGGATGAATTAATGAACAAAGATTAAAAAAAAAAACTGTCTGAATTCTAGATTTTAGATATTAAAAATCCATAAAATAAAATAAAATAAAATAATAAAATAAAAATGAATGAACAAACAAACAAAGGAATGAAGATTTAAAAAAATTGTCTGAATTCTACATTTTAGATATTAAAAATCTATAAAATAAAATAAAAATGAATGAATGAATTAATAATTAATTAAGATAAAAAAAACTTTAGGTATGTTAGGTACCTAAAAATTTTAGGTATTAAAAATCTATCAAATAAAGTAAATTTAGTAAAATTAATTAACACACACACACACACACACACACACACACAAATATTGCAAATTAGGATTATAATATTTCAAATAATAAATAAAATGAGTAAAATAATAAAGGTATGGGGGGATTACAAAAGTAATAGTTTTTAGGGAACTTAACGGCCAGTAAAGGTCATTGCGTAACGATCTTAATTCCATAATCAACTCCAAAATCATTGTGAACATAGAATAAATACCAGCCCTAGCTTCAGCTGTCACCCCTGTTGTGTCAAACTCTCCTCTACATGCAGAAAGTTTTTCCCACAAGCACACCACTATGAGCTCCAGAAGCACCTGGTCTCAGATGCGGTTACTACAGGACAACAGTGATTCCAGATGGTGGTGTGTGTGAGAGAGACGCTGCTGCAAAGCCACCTGTGATTCTCTTTGATGGCTTTCTTTGAACTTGAAGTAAGGGCAGAAGTTTCCTAGAGGTGCTGGAGGAGAAAGATAACATTCTCTTCTCACAGCTCTGCAGAGGGGCGGGACGCGGACAGGAAGTGCTGTTCCGTGGAATACAGGTTTGGAACAATACGAAGCTGATTTCTTTGAACTATTGCTTTAAATGAGCCATACGTATCAATGTGCCTGCTAATACGCCCTCATTTAGTTACTGAAAGCTTCATCCAGCAGGTCCAGACCCCTCTTTTCATTCTGTCTCTCAGTGGTTCTGACACACATTCACTTTCTCTCCATCCTTTCAGCTCGAGCAGACACGGACTGGGCACACGGCCATCAGCGCTGAGGCAAGACAGGAGGTGTGTTTCCATCATAAACTCACTCTGCTCAAGGGAAAAGCAAGCATGAGTACCAAAAAGTATTTGGACACTTAAGGCACACTTAAAAATGTCTGAATGTCACTGAATTAGATACAGTCAAATTATTGATATACTGTCAAATTATGTTAGCTTAATGTCAGCAATGTTTGGAATGGAATAAAATAGTAATTTTTAATTAAAGTTGTTTATTGTCATGCAGTATATTCACAGTACTGAGCAAGTTTTCATTGATAATATTTTAGGAAGATAATTTTGGATATTAAAAAATCCATCAAATAAAATAAAATAATGAAGAAAGATTAAAAACTTCTAAACTTTAAATCTTAGATATTAAAAACCCATTAAAAAATAAATAAATAATGAACGAATGAAGATTACAAATTTGTCTGAATTGTAAACTTTACATTTTCAGACATTAAAAATCCATAAAAGAAAATAAAATAAAAATAAATATGAATGAATGAATTCCAAACTTTAAATTTTAGATATTAAAAATCCATAAAATAAAATAATATCATTTAAAATATTTTTTAAATGATAATAAATGAATGATGAATGAAAATTAAAAACTTTTTAAAATGACAAAAACTAATAAAATAAAATAAAATAATAAATGAATAAAAGAAAGAAAGAAAGAAAGAAAGAAAGAAAGAAAAAAGAACTAACAAACTAACTAACGACTAACGACTAACAACTAACGAACGAAGATTAAAAATGTGTCTGAACTATAAATTTTAAATATTAAAAATCCATAAATTAAAAATAAAAATGTAGTAAAATATTTTTTTAAAAATAAAAATAAATGAATCACGAATGAAAATTAAAAACAATACAAAAAAAATACATAAAAATCTAAAAAAATAACAAAAAAAAAAAAAAATTGTTCACAGTACTGAGCAATTTTTTATTGATATTTTATACATTTGATTTTATAGATTTTTAAAGGTGTATATATGTATGTATGTATGTATATTATTTATATTATATAAATTAAAATATATTATTTTATATTTACATTTTCATAAATATATCTATATCTATATATATATATATATATATATATATATATAGATAGATAGATAGATAGATAGATAGATAATAAAAATATCATATTATTAAGTATAATATAATATAAATTCATTACTGAAAACAAGTATAATGCTATTAAAATATAATACTATATATATATATATATATATATATATATATATATATATATATATATGTGTATGTGTGTGTGTGTGTGTGTGTGTGTGTGTGTATATATATATATATATATATATATATATATATAAATGGCTACAATATTACTAAGTATATTATAGTTTATAATATTTAGTATTATTAAAAACAGCCTTTTAATAATAATAAATTATATATGACAATGTTAGCTTGTTCATAAATAATATTTTTAATTAAAACAAAAGTGTAAGAAAAATATCTGAAGCTGTTTGGTTTGACCATTTCAGTGTGTTATATAATGCCATTATATATGACATTCATAAAGTTTTAAGAACGGGGTTACAATCTGAGTATATTACAGCTGCTAGTCAACAAACATAGGGTCATTGGTTAAAGCTTTAGGTTTTATGTCCCAGTACAGTTGTGAAGCATTGGTCTCTCTATGTGAAAACCCCGCCAAGCGTCATGGGAAAGTGTCTGTAGGCGTCCGGTGAGGCGTGGTAAATACAGCCATTCACCTACAATCCTCTTAGCGTTTAATCTGTAAATTAACAATGTGAATGAAGTCATTCCAGGGTATTCAGATCTGCCCTTAAGTGATGTTAAATTACAGCAGTGGTTACTTAAACACCTCCTCTTAAAAGCAGCATGCTACAGCGGATCGGAGCGCAGAGCCCCAGCAGGCCCGTCTCTAACGCGCACACACATTCCTAATGTATACAGTCACCTTACAAAGCTTTTTCCTTCTACAGAAAGAAATAGAAAAACACAAGGTCCGAATCACTCCCTATTCCCAATATTCTGTACTGAGTGTTAGCCATTTTGTAGAGTTTTTTTTAAAGTTCTTAGTGAACAACTTAAGTCTCTATATGGGTCAATGAAATACATGGTAAAGAAAAGGAAAAATCTTTACCGATATAGCAAACCCTGTGGTATCCACTATGTAGGGAACATGTATTTCAGATACAGCCAGTGTTTTACTTTTATAATAACATTTATAATAATTTGGAAAATAAAATTTTATTATAAGTCTATAATAATTTGGAAAATAAAATAAAATAAATTTCGGGTTTCAAGTAAGATGCAAAATATTGAAAGTCCCTCCAATACATCAAATGGATGATGTGATAAATCTATATTACTTTGGAAAAAATAAAATAAAATAATAAAATAATAAACAATAAAATAAAATAATATGTTATTATAAATAATAATAATTTGGAAAATAAAATCAAATGAATAAATTTTGGGTTTCAAGTAAGATGCAAAATATTGAAAGTCCCTCTAATACATCAAATGGCTGATGTTATAAATCTATATTACTTTGGAAAAAAAAAAAAAATAATAAAATAAAAAATAAAATAAAATATTATGGGTTTCAAGTATATGGGTCAATGAAATGCATGGTAAAGAAAAGGAAAAAATCTTACACAGCAAACCCTGTGGCATCCACTATGTAGGAAACATGTACTGTTTTTTATTTTTTCCTAAGTAAAGCTTTCAAAACTAGAGTCTCCAAGTGGCGTTATTTCATCCTGCCTGTCCAATAATTTAGGCCCGTTAAACATTTCTCATTCTCATATATCTGCCTCAACGTCCTATCCTCAACACGCCGGCTTAGCATAAATCTCCAAAAACCCACACATACACTCACAGTCACCCTTAAAATTCACCTTATACAAATACACTCACCCTAAAGACTGCTCATAAATCCTTTAAACGCACACACAAACACTTCAAATCCACCCTCTTGTGTTTACCTCATACATCAATCACTGCCTCCAACCATACCAACGCAAAAACACAACATCTTCACCTGCGAATGAACCCGAGGAGCTGGAAAACGTGCAAGTGTTGATGATCCATGTACAACATGCCTCCACAACGCTGGAGTTTGTCTACATATCTCGGAAGAGCCCAACCCATTACGTGTCCGTAATATTCCAGTGCCAGGATAAGATGGTTGGGTCCGACAACAGTCAACAGCCACGCTTCTGTGATATTCTACTGACAAAATATGGCTGGGGTGTGTTGCTATGTGGTTGGATAGGGTGTTTCATGTTGCTGCTTATTCCTCCAGTGTACATATATGTCTCGAAAAAGCCTAGATATGTGAAAACTGACACATAATACGACCTACGTTAAAGATATAGTTCATCCCAAAATGAAAATTCTGTCATTAATTAATCAACCTTCGTTCATCTCGGAACACAAATTAAGATATTTTTGATGAAATCCGAGAGCTTTCTGACCCTACATAGACAGCAACGCAACTACCGTGTTCAATGCCCAGAAAGGTAGTAAAGATATTGTTAAAATAGTCCATTGTTGTGACATGAGGGCAAGTAATTAATGACAGAATTTTCATTTTTGGGTGAACTATCCCTTTAACATGTTCCAAAATCAGAAAGAAATCATTCATATTTTTAAGTAAGATGCAAAACATTGAAATTCTGGCCAACACATAAAATAGCTAATGTTATAAATCTATAATACTTTGGAAATAATAAAATAAAATAAAATAAGTTGTATTTAATGACTTGTGGTGTATCCAAATAAAAATTTACATATATTAAGTTTTCAGGGAGTTCCCCCCATGTTTTTGAAATTCTGCTACTGGCCAACAATTATTTCATGTTATTTTATATAAATGAGCAATGTTATAAACTAAACCAAATTACACTAAACTAAACTAAAATAAAATAAAATAAAAATATTTTCATTATGTTTTTTCAAGGCACTTTTTAAAACAAATATCATTAATTCTTCATTCACAAATAACATTAAGTTTTTGGGGAGTTCCCACACGTTTTTAAAATTCTGCTATTGGCCAACAATTATTTCATGTTATTTTATATAAATAAGCAATGTTATAAAATGTAAAAAATAAATAAATAAATAAATAATAAAATAAAATAAAATAAAATAAAATAAAATAAAATAAAATTAAATTAAAACAACAAAATTAAAGGTTTATGTAATGACTGGTGGTGTAACCAAATAAAAATGTAAATATATTCTTTTCTCTTTTTTTTCATTATGTTTTTTCAAGGCACTTTTTAAAACAAATATCATTAATTCTTCATTCACAAGTAACATTAAGTTTTTGGGGAGTTGGTCAACAATTATTATTGGCCAACAATTATTTTATGTTATATAAATGAGTAATAAAATTAAATTAAATTAAATTAAATTAAATAAAAAAAATGGAATAAAATTAAAAAAAAAAAAAAAGTTTTATGTAATGACTGGTGGTGTAACCAAATATAAATGTAAATATATTATCTTCTTTTATTTTTCATATTTTCATTATATTTTATGTTTTTTCAAGGTAAACAAATACCATTAATTATTCATTCATAAGTAACATTAGGGCTTTGGGGAGTTCCCCCACATTTTTGAAATTCTGCTATTGAAATACTGGCCAATAATTATTTCATGTTATTTTATAAAAATAAAATAAAATAAAATAATAAAAGGTACAAAAGTGTCACTTTGAAAGTTTTGCCTCAGTAACAAGCTGTTGTAGCTCTAGGTACAATTTTTGCACATTTTTTTCTGCAGTGTACAAAGAATAACATGCCAAAACAGACTCATTTGTACAGTACGATATACATAGTCCATTACCAGTACATGACAGTGAAAGGTTCCTTGACACGTCCTGTCAAGAACCATAAACAAAACCTTCAATTTGTGGAATATGTAACCAAAACGGTGATCTAAAGATCTTCTCTTCTGCTGTCTATTCAAGACAGCTGAAGGAAAGCAGTCTATTAGCATTCCCACTCATCTCAAGGCCGCCTGGAAGTACGCAACCTGCTATCTACCTTCAACACGCCCTGAAACATCCCACTTTCTGTACCTGACTTTGGTTTGAGGAGGTTTGGCCTCTTCGGGACTCCCACCCCCATCCATCCCACCACAATGTTTTCTTTCACAACGCTGCAATTCTTCGGCTCACAAAAACATTTCTCAGCAAGGGGGGTCTGACCTTTGACCTCGCCCCCCTCCCTTTCCTTCCACTCTTTTTGACCCCACATCCACACAAACACAGCGAGGACGTCTCGCTCTCTTTGCCCTTTAAAGGGTTCGGAGCGCCGTAGGGGGTTCGCTCACCACAGGACGAGCCCCCAGAGCATCTGAGGACAAGAGAAGCATTAAAACACCACACACTGATTGCTGCATTGATTCGAGAGGAAGGAAAATGACCCGGTGAATTGAAAGTGTAAGAGAAAACCCAAGGGACCGATCGAGTTCTGCTATAACATCCTCAGGAAACGGCAACCAAAAAACAGGTTATATTTGTCAAACAAAGGATTTCTGAGTGAAGTCTGGGAACTGAAAGAAATAAAACATAATACTAAGGTCTGTACTAAGGACAAAATCAGGACTGTCAAACAAAATCATTCAAATTAAAGAAGCTGTAAATACAGATGCACAACATCGAAATTCTGTCCGATAAACAATAAATGACCAGGGCTAGAAATCTATACTATTTCATTATAAAGTAAAGTAAAATAATGAAATAAAATAAAGTCTTGATTGAATTGTGGTGTTAACCTGTGATGTTTTCACATTTTCCATATATTTTTCAGGGTATTTTAAACACTATTAAGTTTTGGAGGAGTTTTTTTAAATATATTTATATTTTACATATTTTAAAAATTCTGATATTGAAATTCTGG
The DNA here is from genome assembly GCA_012976165.1 of Labeo catla. NCBI lineage: Eukaryota > Metazoa > Chordata > Actinopteri > Cypriniformes > Cyprinidae > Labeo > Labeo catla. The sequence continues at coordinate 891,317 of VONZ01000193.1, forward strand.
CTGATAATTACTTTTATGTTATAGCCAAAAAATTATCATGTTAAAGCCAATAAATGACCAACATTATAAATCTACATTATTTAAAAAATAAAATAAAATAAAATAAAATAAAATAAAATAAAATAAAATAAAATAAAACCACTTTCATGTTAAAGCCAATAAATGACCAATATTATAAATCTACACTATTTAAAAAAAATAAAAAATAAAAAATAAAATAAAATAAAATAAAATTATTAAATTAAATTAAATCAAATCATATTAAACCCAGTAAATTAGCAATATTATAAATTACTATTTTAAATTACACTATTTTGAAAAAAAAAAAATAAATAAAATAAAATACACTTTCAAGTTAATGTCAATAAAAGACAAACATTATAAATCTACACTACTTTGAAAAATAATAAAATAAAATAAAATAAAATAAATAAGATAAAATATTATTATATAAAATAAAATAAAAAGACCATTTCATGTTAAAGCCAATAAATGACCAACATTATAAATCTACACTATTTAGAAAAAAATAAAATAAAATAAATCATAAAACAAATAATTTAATAAAATATTATTACATAATATATAAAATATATTATATATATCAAATCAAATGACAATTACAACACTTTCATGTTATAGCCAATAAATTACCAATATTATAAATCTCCACTCTTTTAAAATGAATAAAATAAAATTACACTACAAAAAGTCTGGAATTACATATTATGTACAGTATAAAAAACAAACATATTGGTTTTGAAATCTGCTATTCATAAAAAAAAGGGTAATAAAAATTAAGTCCATATAGAAACCTATCTGGGATGTTGGTTAGATAGTCCATACAATTTTCTAAAATGGTTTTTCCCATCTATCACTATTCTTTTAATTAAGTGCTAGCTTATAAAACACTTTGAAGAACATACATCCAATATTGGAAAATAAAATGACTGATTTTTAAGTTTAAAAAATCAACATGCATACACTTTTACAGATATCACACATACCAGGTGTGACAGTGGGACGCTATTGTTCCGCCAATCAGAAGACTCTAAGTAGCTCTGTGCTTGTCAGTCTCATTTGTTGACATGTTTTTGGCTGCCATTTCTCTTAAAAACCCGACGCTCCGACTGATGATGGAGGGACAATTCACTTTCATCCAAACATCCTGGGTCAAATGGTTGCAACTGTTTTAGCTTTTCAAACAAAGCTCACACAACAGCGCCGTAGAACAAAACCCTCTCCATCTGGATCGAATTAGCCGTTATCTGCCCTATTCCAAGCAATCTGAGAAATCAGCGTTGCCTAAACGTTTATATTACTGGCACTCAAGGCCAGACTTTCATTTACTTATTCGTTATGATGAGTGTGTTTATGTAGTATAGGGATTTGCTCCTCGATCCCTCCGTCTAGCCTGGACAGCGTTGCGGACCGGGATCTGTCTATCCCACCGGGGCTCCTAAGGAAGAAGAGATACAGTGAGGATGACAGACGGAAACCAGTTCCCATCTCAGAACAGACAGATCTAGTCCAAGCTCATCAGACAGCTGGCACAGATCCACCGACCGTCTACTTCATCCCAGACGAACCTTTACATTACACCACACTACAGGGATCCTGAAGGAAAAAATCGCATTAATTTTCTCCATAGAGAAATATATTTCTAGAGATAATGTATAAACCTTTCAAGACTGTATGTGATCAGCTCAATCATTTTGATTCACTTTTGCACAAAAAAACAGGAATTTCTAATGGAATTATTTCTGTTTCTCTTTTTTTTAATACCTGTATTTTTATAAAAATAATTTTTTAAAGGTTATAAAAATAACCTTTAATTTCTTTATATAATATAATTATTTAATTATTAGTATTAGTATTTTTTTAATTCTTTGGCTGAGAAATATTTATACAAGTCAAATATTATAACATGTAATTTGTTAAAAAAATCCAAATGTTTTTGTTTTTTTCAACTTACATGAAATAAAACTTGCTAACTAGCACGTTATTAGGAAAGGCGATCGCAAATATTCATAAAAAAAAAACCTTATACTCACTTCTGATGTACATGTAGCTGGATCACGGATGATTCGCGCAAACATAGACGGATATATGTAGATCGGGAGGCGCATTCCCTTCACAAACAAACGTGATGCACTGCATCTTGTAAATGAGTATATGACGACCACTATGTTCATTATTACATCCAGCAACACAACACCTCAATCACTCAATCGGAGATATTCTTGTCTAACTTACATCCCTGCTCCGGCATCAAAACAATGGAGGTCGGACTGTTCTGATCAGCTGATCTGAGGCAAGACGCTCATGTCAATCAACTATCATGGGAGTGGCTATCGACAGGCATCGACATGGCTCGATTTGAAAAAGGGGATATTATTTTTACAGATTAATTAAAAACCACTGCATGGATTTTTATCATTATAGGGTGGATTTGTACATACACTGCCAACACACAATAATGTTCAAACAACATGCAAAAGTGAACTTTGCATCCCATGACCCCTTTAAATAAATATAAAATTAAAGATATGTATATTTTTATTTTATTACTAGATTTTATTTTATTACATATAAAAACCTAAAGACTAAAAACATTTTTCAGAAAAATAAAAGCATGTGCTATTAATTGAGGCCATCTGCAGATTTACCCTATATAGATGTATCATTCCAGAACAGTAAATTTACTGATGCTGAAAATCAACACAATCAAGTGTTGTTTGGTTCACAAGACAGGTTGATATCAATCTATCACTACAGAGAATACTCATAAAACTGGTATATCCAGCTGTGTTTGTGGGTGGTCTTCCTCTGTCAATCTCTTCCTGGGAACTTGAAGATCAGTATCAGAGCTGCTTTTATGATCACTCTCTTCAGGATCCAGATTAAGTCATTTTTCCTGGGATCTGCTGAAGCTATTATTCCGGTTGGGATGTCACAGCTCAAAGCGTCCATCACTGCCGGAACTACACCGGCTTCACTTGACTTGTCACATTCTTTCGAACTTGTCCTTTAGTCCCTGTATTCATCAACGTTTTTATACTCCTATGCTTCCTGATGTTACATTCACAACCAACTAACATACAGGTGCATCTCAATAAATTAGAATGTTGTGGAAAAGTTCATTTATTTCAGTAATTCAACTCAAATTGAAACTTGTGTATTAAATAAACTCAATGCACACAGACTGAAGTAGTTTAAGTCTTTGGTTCTTTTAATTGTGATGATTTTGGCACACATTTAACAAAAACCCACCAATTCACCATCTCAACAAATTAGAATACTTCATAAGACCAATAAAAAAAAAAAACATTTTTAGTGAATTACTTCTGGAAAGTATGTTTATTTACTATATATGTACTCAATACTTGGTAGGAGCTCCTTTTGCTTTAATTACTGCCTCAATTCAGCGTGGCATGGAGGTGATCAGTCTGTGGCACTGCTGTGGTGGTATGGAAGCCCAGGTCTCTTGTTTCTCATTTTCCTCTTGACAAGGTCTGGTGAGTTTGCCAGCCAGTCAAGCACACCAACATCATGGTTATTTAACCAACTTTTGGTGCTTTTGGCAGTGTGGGCAGGTGCCAAATCCTGCTGGAAAATTCTTCTTCTCCTTAGCTCAGGTAAGACGCCTCTGACGTTGTCTGTGGTTCAGGAGTGGCTTAACAAGAGGAATACGACAACTGCAGCCAAATTCCTTGACACGTCTGTGTGTGGCACACGTCTTGATGCCTTGACCCCAGCCTCAGTCCTTACCTTGTGAAGTTCACCCAAATTCTTGAATTGATTTTGCTTGACAAGCCTCTCAAGGCTGCGGTTCTCTCAGTTGGTTGTGCATCTTTTTCTTCCACACAACTTTCTGTTAACATGCTTGGATACAGCACTCTGTAAACAGCCAGCTTCTTTGGCAATGAATGTTTGTGGCTTACCCTCCTTATGAAGGGTGTCAATGATTGTCTTCTGGACAACTGTCAGATCAGCAGTCTTCCCCATGATTGTGTAGCCTAGTGAACCAAACTGAGAGACCATTTTGAAGACTCAGGAAACCTTTGCAGGTGTTTTGAGTTGATTAGCTGATTGGCATGTCACCATATTCTAATTTGTTGAGGTTTTTGTTAAATGTGAGCCAAAATCATCAAAATTAAAAGAACCAAAGACTTAAACTACTTCAGTCTGTTTGTATTGAATTTATTTAATACACAAGTTTCACAATCTGAGATGAATTACTGAAATAAATGAACTTTTCCACAACATTCCAATTTATTGAGATGCACCTGTGTACATCACCACCTACTGCTCCTCATCTACAAACACTAGTGTAAGAATGGTTGACTATCACTTGCATATCTATCTTGAAGTCCAATATTGTGGATTTTCTTGTGAAAACACTTGGGAAACTGGTCCTATGAGAACTTTAGAACACAAAAAATAGTCTGCAAAAGAAGACATCACAGACTTGTAGTTTTGTCTTCATTTCACAAAAGAAAAATGCATACAAACTTACCTGACATTCACTGGAATCATCTAAAGCACTTAAAGCATGATAACCCATCATTCATAATACTGCATTAGAACTACACTGAACTGCACTGAAAACTCCAGAATTGGAATTTCTGTCATTCATAAATTTCTAAAACAATGGTCAACTGGGTCAGCTGTGATAATGACATGACTCCAGATTACATTTCATGCAATATACAGTGCCCTCCACTAATATTGATGGCTATGAAAATAAATCTGCTTTGTTTATCTTTATGATCTTACATTCAAAAAATTCACAAAATGCTAACCTTTCATTGAAGTAAAACAATTAAAAGTGGGGGGAAACTTACGTTCTGAAATAAATGTTTTTCTCATATGCATGTTGGGCACAATTATTGGCACCCTTAGAAATTATAATGAGCAAAATATCTCTGAAGTATATTCCCATTCATATTTGCATTTATTTAGCACACTAGAATTACTAGGAGTATGATATTTTCCAGCAATAACTTCCTGTTTCAAAGGATTATAAATATGAGGAGCACAAAGGCCAAATTTCCTTAATCATCCATCACAAGGAATAAAACCAAATAATATAGTTCTGATGTGCAGAACAAGATTGTTGAGCTTCACAAAATAGAAAGTGGCTGTAAGAAAAGAGCTAAAGCATTGAAAATCCCAATTTCCATCATTAAGACAATAATTAAGAATTCCAATCAACTAAAGATGTTACAAATCTGCCTGGAAAAGGACGTGTGTCTATATCGTCCTAATGCAGTGGTTCCCAAACTGGGGGGCGCGGAGTTATGATAAGGGGGGCGCAGCAAGGCTAGTGTACAGCCGATTTTTTATAGAAATTTGAAAAAGATAAACGGCCGAAAATATCTGCCGTGCAGTCCGGCAGTATTCAGCGCACACCACAATGTGTAACGCTCCGCTCAATATTCTGCTCTATGAATGTGCGTTCCGTTGAGTTGCTCACGGCCCATATGAATGCTCCACTCAACTGAAATACAAAGACCGCTCAAATATCGCGCAGACAGAAAATTTCTATGTATACTTGTTCCTGTTTGCAATAGCATCGCATACTGTGCTGTAACATGCTGTAGCACTGCCGTACTGGACAACGCTGGTAAAATGACGCTACCCTCTAGTGACAGTATGCTCTGCTCAAGTGCTCTGATCATAATAGCTTTGTAGACTACACATTATTTTGATAATTAGTCAAAAAAAAAAGTTATATCTGTGGCTTATAAAAGTTGGCTTGTGATTTTTTTTTCAATTCAGTATCATTAATATTATTGAGTTAAATTAAAAAGTCTTACAAAATGACTATATTAATTAATAAAATAATAAATATTACAAAGCAGTTTCAGTTTCAGCCAAGAATTTTAATTTCGGTACATCCCTAGATTTTTATGTAAAAAGAAACATTTTCAGGGTGATACAAGACCCCACTGTGAAATTATCTTGCTTATTATACGGCTACTTGCCACATGTAAATAATTTAACACAAAATATGAATCATATTTTATTACCTCAAGACGACTCGCAGTACCCGCTGCAGCTGTCTGTTATCAGTTGTAGCGGTTTTTGTCGTAAAATAACAGACCACTAGATGGTGCAATTGATATCAGAAATGAGAACTGCGGTTTGCCGAGTAAAATTATGAATGAATGACGCATAGTAGTTCTGCTCTAAGCATGGACAAGTTTTTGAAAAGACAACAAGTGCCAGGTAAACGTAAAGTACATGATGAATGTACTTCAGATATCGCAACTACAACAAAGAGAAGAAAATATGAGAAAATCTGTTTAAAAAACAATGAATGCTGTTACAAAGTACAAAAAAATAGTGCATAGTAAAGCTGCATGCTTTACTTTTAATGTTTCTACTCTAAAAGTGGCTACTTCCTTGTTTAGTTTTTTTCAGTAAGTTGTCACACACTGAATTTTAATTATTACGTTTCAAATAAATCCTTCTGAAGTTGTGTTTATGTTTATGTGTAAATGGGGGGGTGGGGCTTGAATTTTTTTATTCTGCAAAAGGGGGGCCCGGCAGAAAAAGTTTGGGAACCACTGTCCTAATGCATGGTGAGGAGGAGAGTTTAAGTGTCTAAAGACTCTCCAAGGATCACAGTAGGAGAATTGCAGAGATTAGTTGAGTCTTGGGGCCAAAAGACTAAAAAAAAAAAAAATTCAAACAGCCTCTACATCACCACATGTTGTTCAGGAGGGTTTTAAGAAAAATCCTCCTTGCTCATCCAAAAACAAACTCCAGCATATTTAGTTGTCAGACACAACTTGAATTTCAAATGGGAATGGCTTCTGTGGTCAGATGAAACTAAAAAAAAGAGCTTTCTGGCAGCAAACACTCAAGATAGGTTTGGTACAAAAGTACCCCATGCCCACGGTTAAATATACTGCTGGATCTTTAATGTTGTGGGCTTATTTTCCTGCCAGAGGTCCTGGACATCTTGTTCAGATACATGGCATCATGGATTCTAGCAAATACCAACAGATAAAAAAATGTAAACCTGACTGCATCTGTTAGAAGTTCTATAATGAGCTGTGGTTGGATCACTCCATCAGGACAGTGATCCAAATCAAACATCAAAATCAACACAAAAATGTGTCACTGAGCATAAAATGAAGCTTCTGCCATGGCCGTCCCAGTTGCCTGACCTGAACCCTATAGAAAATGCGTGAGGTGAACTGAAGAGAAGCAGCACCAGCATGGAGCTGGGAAACTAAAGGATCTGAAGAGTTTCTGTATGAAGGAATGGTCTCTGATCTCTTGTCAGGTGTTCTCCAAACTCTTCAGGCATTAAAGAAGAAAACACAGAGCTGTTATCTTGAATAAAGGACATTGCAATAATTGGGTGCCAATAATTGTGGTCAACATGAACTACAGAAAAACATTTATTTCATAAAGAGATTTTCCCCCAGCTTTCCATGGTTTTACTTAAATGATAGGTTATAATATTGTGAATTTTTTGAATGAAAGATTAAAAGGATAAACAATGCAGATTTATTCTTACAGCCACCTTTGCTCATATTTACCAAGGGTGCCAATATTAGTGGAGGGCACTGTATATAAATGACATAACTACAAGCTATCCCGGGCATCACAGTCTCAGCTGTCACTAGAGTTCTGCATCATCTAAAGCTCACAACGCGGGCTGATATCCCATCATTCACGTGCTGCGCAAGGCTGCTGAGCCAAGAATACAAGCTACTTATTTGTCACCTCTTACAATATCTCACAGACAACTGACTGCTTCCTGAACTCTGAGAATAGACACTTAATCATAGTATGAGAGCTGGAGTTACACATTTATGGGGCTCAACAAGAAGGCATCAGTGGGAAACCGGAGGGTTGAAGATTTTGAAAAAAAAGAAAAACAAATAGTGAGAAATGTTCTCCAGCAGGCTAAAAACTTTTGGACCAAGATGAGAATATACACTACTGTTAAAGTCAGTAGGATTTTTTTATTATTATTATTATTTAATTTAATTTATTTTATTATTTTTTTTATTCAATTGTATTATTTTATTAATTGTATTTATTTTATTTTTTTAACATTTTTAATTTAATTAAATTTTTTATTGATTTTTTTTTTCTTTTTTCTTTTTCTTTTAATTTTTTTTATTATATATTTTTTATTTAATTTAATTTTATTTTATTTTATTAAATTTATTGAATTAAATTTTATATTTCATTTAATTTTTTATTGAATTTTATTTATTTATTTTTTAATTACATTACATGGGTGTTTTTCGGTGAGGGGTAGGTGTAGGGAGGGCTTTATTGTGTTAAATTAATTTTATTTTATTTTATTATTAAATTTATTAAATTAAATTTTTATTTAATTATTTTTTTTATTTTACTTTTTTTAATTTAATTTAATTTTATTATTTTATTAAATTAATGAATTTTTTATTTAATTTTATTTTTATTTTTTTCCATTACATTTTTTAAATTAAATTTTTTGTGTTCTTTTATTTTTCAAAATTATTTTAATTATATTTTTTATTTTATTTATTTACATTTTATTTTTAAATTTAATTTAATTTTCCATTTAAATTAAGTGCAAATAGCCTGCAATTGCATCTGTCTCTAAGAAAATATGCTATTTTCACTATTTATGCAAATAGCCACTGCCTTTATTTATTCAATAAGGATGCATTAATTGATCAAAAGTGACTGTAGGGTGTTTTATAATGTTACAAGATTTGTATTTCAAGTAAACACAGTTCTTTTGAACTTTCTATTAATAAAAGAATTGAAAATTCATCATTGCATCACAGGAATAAATTATATCTTAAAACATATTCAAAATGAAATAATATTTCACCGTACTCTTGTTTTTACTGTATTTTTGATCAAATGCAGCCTTGGTGAACAAAAAGAGCAATGTGTCTACAAACCAACTCAAGATGGTTTCGAGGGGTTCATGAATAAAACAACTACAACACTCGATTTCCCTTCTCTCTCTGTGAGGGATGAAAGGTCAGAATGTGACCTCTTACTCGGCTGTGTGATGGTCACCTGCTTTTCATTTAGAGAAAAAAAAAAAAAAAATTATCCTCAGGCATTCCAATTTCTCTCTGTTGTTCTCTCATCCTTCATCTACCCTAAAAGCATTTGATTTCAAAGAGGAGGATCCGGACGAGGAAATTACTCATTTAATGTGACGTTCAGAGTCAAGTCTCTTTGTGACTGTCCTCTTAGTGCTGCCCATTTCAACAGACTGACTGCTGGTTGGCATTACATGCTGTTGCTAAAACCCTTGATCATTCTGCTTTAGAGACAAACATTATGCAGTTCTTCTCATTCAGACCAGTAACACATTGCTGCAGATTCTCCGTATTGTAATAAAACGTGTGAGCATGAGCAGACTTGGGGAAGACAGGGCAATATCGAATACTCGCAACATATTTGGAATTATTTTTCTAGTGATATCAAATTAAGTGCGTTAAAAAAAAAAATCACATTCCTGGCACAAGACGGCACAACAAAACAACCAAAGATGTTGCACTAAAATAAAAAATTGAATAGCCACTGATAAATTCATCTTATTTCTGTGAATCAGTTCAAACTGTCAGTTTTAGTCAATCGACTTTACATGCTATAAAATAATTTCATAAAATGCAACAAATAGTTTAATTAAGTTTACAAATTTTGGTAACACTTTACTTTAAGCCTTTATGTATAATGCATTATAAAGGGTTATTAAAGGGTATAATGCATTATAATTATTCATAATGTGCATTGCAATACATTATATCTTGTAAATAATGCAAAAAATTTAAAATGCAAGTGTTATAATGTGGTTACAGTTATTCATGAGATTGTTAAATGCATTATACGGTGCATTACAAGGCATAATTAATGCATTAAAACTACTTTTAAAATGCATTATACATACATGCTTTAAGTTAAGTGTTACCCAATTTTTACTTTCTCAGAAATTGTTACATTTCACAAATAATCACAAAGAAACGGCAAGTGACACAATGAACTGAACATGAAATAATCCTTATTTACAACTTCAACAAATGTTTTAGTGCATATAAAAAGGTAAAAATATGTTAGTAAAAAAATAGCAGTTAATTACTCTATATATAAACACTTCTCTTTTTTTTTTTACTTTTAATGTTTTTGTTTTTTTAAAGAAATCTCTTCAGCTCAAAAAGCCTGCATTTATTTGGTTTTAAGTACAGCAAAAACAGTACAATTTTAAAATATTTTTACTATTTACAATAACTGTTTACTATTTGAATATATTTTAAAATCTAATTTATTCCTGTGATTTCAAAGCTGAATTTTTAGCATCATTACTCCAGTCACATGATCCTTCAGAAATCATTCTAATATTCTGATTTGCTTGTTAAAAGCAGCTGAGTAGAATATTTCAGGCTCCTTTGATGAATAGAAAGTTCAGAAGAACAGCATTTATCTGAAATAGAAATATTCTGTAAACATTATACATGCCTATATCATCAGTTTTGATCAATTTAAAGCATCCTTGCTAAACAAAAGTAATAATTTCTATAATTTCTTTCCAATATCAAATCAGCATATTAGAATGATTTCTGAAGGATCATGTGACACTGAAGACTGGAGTAATGATGCTGAAAATTTAGCTCAAAGGAATAAATTACATTTTAAAATATATTCAAATAGAAAGCAGTTATTTTAAACCGTAAAAAAGTTTCAAAATTTTACTGTTTTTGCAGTAATTTGGCTCAAATAAATGCAGGCTCGGTGAGCAGTAGAAAATTCTTTAAAAACATTAAAAATCTTACCATTCAAAAACTTTTGACTGATAGTGTATATATAGTCAAATCAATTTTCTGCAAATTAATTTTAGATTCAGTAGTAGAGGTCAGTAGGGAGATTTGACTTGATTATCCTTACAGGGGTCTTTTCACGTTTGACTAAACCAGTGGTTCCCAAACTGGGGGGCGCGACCCCTAGGGGGGGCGCGGAGTTATGATAAGGGGGGCGCGGCAATGCTAGTGTACAGTCGGCCGATTTTTATATATATATTCGAAAGAAACAACGGCCGAAAATATCTGCCGCACTGCCCGGCAGTATTCAGCGCGCACCGTTCAATATTCCGCTCTATGAATGTGCGTTCCGTTGAGCTGCTCACGGCCCATATGAATGCTCCTCTCGTGTACCGCTTATGCTCAACGGAAAAGCAAAGTCCGCTCAAATAACGCGCCGACAGAAAATGTCAATGTACTTGTTACTGTTTGCAATAGCGTCGCATAATGTGCTGTAACATGCTATAGTACTGCTGTACTGGACAACGCTGGTAAAATGACGTACCCTCTCGTGACGGTATGCTCTGCTCACATGCTCTGATAATAATAGCTTTGTAAGTCTAGACATTATTTTGATAATTAGTCCAAAAAAGTTCTAATCTAATATCTAATTCCGTTTCATAGAACTGACTAAAAAATAATATATTGAGATTTAATATACGTATATTTTCTGTCCAGTTTTATTGTTACTTTCAATAAACGTGGTTATTTTATTGGCTTGTGATTATTTTTTATTCAGTATCATTAAAATTACTGAGTTAAATTAAAAAGTCTTACAAAATGACTATATTATTTCATAAAATAATAAATAATTATTACAAAGCAGTTTCAGTTTCGGACAAGAATTTTCATTTCGGTACAGCCCTAGATTTTTATGTAAAAAGAAACGTTTTTAGGGTGATACAAGACCCCACTGTGAAATTATCTTAATTATTATACGGCTACTTGCCACATGTAAATAATTTAACACAAAATATGAATTTCATCATATTTTATTACCTCAAGACGACTGGCAGTACCCGCTGCAGCTGTCTTTTATCAGTTGTAATTGTTTTTGTCATAAAATAACAGACCACTAGGTGGTGCAATTGATATCAGAAATGAGAACTGCAGTTAGCCGAGTAAAATTATGAATGAATGACGCATAGTAGTTCTGCTCTAATCATGGACAAGTTTTTGAAAAGACATCAAGTGCCAGGTAAACGTAGATAGATGGTAGATGAGGTAGATGATGAATCTACTTCAGAGATCGCAAGTAGAGATAAAGAGGTAAAAATATGAGAACATTAAGAAAATCTGTTTAAAAAACAATGAATGCTGTTACATAGTAAAAAAAAAAAACAGTACATAGTAAAGCTGCATGCTTTACTTTTAATGTTTCTACTCTAAAAGTGACTAGTTCCTTGTTTAGTTTTTTTTCAGTAAATTGTCACACACTGAATTATAATAAGTGTAATAATTATTACGTTTCAAATAATTCCTTCTGAAATTGTGTTTATGTTTATGTGTAAATGAAGGGGGTGGGGGGGCTGGAATTTTTTTATTCTGCAAAAGGGGGGCCCGGCAGAAAAAGTTTGGGAACCACTGGACTAAACAAAGGTAAACAACAGTAAAACGAGAACTCACACACTGACAATTAAATTTTTATCTCTAAGGGTAAATGACATCCTGTTGTTCATAACACAACAGCTCATCTCATAAATCCTTTTCATGCTCTGTGATTTTACACTTTGTAAAAACAGCTTTGAGCAACATTTCGCAAGACTAAACCGACATGATTAGATCAGAAACATGCATCCAATTCTATTACAATATTAAACTGGTATTTTATGGCAAAAACACACCGTAGTTTAGAAGAACCGTATCTTTTTTCACAGCCATCTAAGGCAGCGCAGGAAACCTGAGTTGCATATATATCAGCAAAATCTTGGCTTGGACGCATGTTTTAGTGAGTCGATCAGAATCTGTGTTTATCAAAACCAAATAAAGTTCTGTTTCATGTGACATGTATCCTCATGAAAATAAATATCACAGACTGAGCAATTCAGAAAAATAAATGAGGGCTATTAGAAGTAAAGCAGCATTCTTCTACGTCTGTGCAGAGAGAAACAAAGATCACTGCCAGTAATTTACATCTCTCTGCAGAAAGTACAGCGTGCCACTCTAAATTGTGCCAATTACAATGATTCACACTGGGCTCAGAGGCACGATAAGGAAACTAATACCAGATCTCCACCAGCAATCGGGCTTCAGATGCTCGACTTTACAGTAAATCACAGAGACTTCTAGTCCAAGGTCTCACATACTGTTCATAAGAAACTCATAAATGCCAAACTTTTAAGGAATAATTCACCTTAAAATCAAACCTCACCTTCAAGTCATTCCAAACCACTTTGCTATCAGGTTTTAATGTGTTTGTGGTTTGTTTGAACACAAAAGGAGACTTTTTAAACATATTTATGCAGTGACCAAGGACATCAAACTCTAAAATAGCAACATTAAAGTATATACAATTAAAGCCAAAAGTTTACATGCACCTTGCAGAATCTGCAAAATGTAAATTATTTTACCAACATAAGACAGATCATACAAAATGCATGTTATTTTTATTTTATTTTATTTTTTTATTTAGTATTGACCTGAATAAGATATTTCACATAAAAGATGTTTACATGTAGTTCACTAGAAAAAATAATAGTTGAATTTATAAAAACGACCCTGTTCAAAAGTTTACATACACTTGATTCTTTGGTTTTTCAGCACTTTTGTGTATCTGAACCCTTTCCAACAATGACTGTATGATTTTGAGATCCATCTTTTCACACTAAGGACAACTGAGGGACTCATATGCAACTATTACAGAAGGTTCAAACACTCACTGATGCTCCAGAAGGAAAAATGATGCATTAAGAGCCAGGGGGTGAAAACTTTTGAACAGAATGATCTGTACATTTGTCTTATTTTGCCTAAACATCATACTTTTTTTTTTCATTTAATACAGCCCTTAAGAAGCTACAGAAGATTTTACATGTTCCCCAGAAGACAAAATAAGTTAAATTTACCCTGATCTTCAAATTCCAAAAGTTTTCACCCCCCTTCATGCATTGTTTTTCCTTCTGAAACATCAGTGAGTGCTTGAACCTTGTGTAATAGTTGCATATGAGTCCCTCAGTTGTCCTCAGCGTGAAAAGATGGAACTCAAAATCACACAGTCATTGTAGGAAAGAGTTCAAATACACAAAAATGCTGGAAAACCAAAGAATTTGTGGGACCTGTATAATTTTTCTGAAGAACAGTAGGCAGTTTAACTGTTCAGGACAAACAAGGGACTCATGAACAACTATCACGAAACAATAAAAATAAACAGTTGTGGATCATTCAGGTAACAACACAGTGTTAAAAACCAAGTGTATGCAAACTTTTGAACGGGGTCATTTTAATAAATTCAGCTATTATTTTCTCTTGTAGACTACATGTGAATGTCTTTTATGTGAAATATCTTATTCAGGTCAGTACTAAATAAATACTAACATGCATTTTGTATGATCCCTCTTATTTTGGTAAAATTGGTTTTGCAGATTCTGCAAGGTGTATGTAAACTTTTGACTTCAACTGTATATGAACCCATAAACTGGCAGAGATAAAAATGATCAGTAAACAACAGCTTAAATTTCAATCATATGATTTTAGAAGTCCTTTTTGGGGCTTGAAAGTTGTTGTAAGGCCTAAGTTGAACTTCTATTTTCGTCTCCCACCAGAAATAACAACATGGGGTGAAAAAACATCAACAAAAGTGGCATTTTTGGGTGAACTGTCCCTTTAAGTGTGGTGTAGCACAAACAGGCACCTGGTGGGACAGAGACAGATGTCCTGAGATAGAAATGAGGTCACAAAATATGAATCACATGAACCAATATAGGACAGGCCAATAAAGAGACAACACTTGGTCATTCTTTAGCAGCTAAAATAAGAATTCTGAGACCTGACCTGAACTCAGAGTCACATTCCTGATCTGGAATTGAAATAGAGCTGGTTATACAGTTAAATATACAGTACACAGTCTGCCAAAAGACTTTAGCATATGGATATGTTCAACACAAAGTACTGTATAGAATATAAAGCATTTTTAGAAAAATATGCTTTAAAATAACAAATAAAGTAAATTTAAATTTTTGCCTTTATTGCTCATATAGTAGATACAGGAGAATTTTATTTAGAGGCCCAAAATAAGCAAAAATGTGCAATTTGGTGCAGATGCTGATATTTATATGGTCAAAAAGTAAGAAATTATGTATGTAATGTAAATCAATGAGATCTTTATGCTGTAACAGTATAGCAGACTACTTACATAACATGCATATAAATATCAGTTGTCACTATATCACTATATCTCCCAATAATATATCTTTGAAAGATGATATTTAAAGGCTTAGTTTTTAACTTTCAGTTGTTTTAATTCAATGTATACATATACAGATACAGATCATTGAGATATACTCATATTTTAACATCGATACTTACATTTTATCATGATTTTTCTAATAAATAACGCAAGGATAATCAAGTAAACTTGCTTAAGTCGAGTATATGTTCATCTTGAAATATTACTAACAAAATAATTGTTGGTCTTTCAAAATAAAATAAAATAAAATAAAATAAAACAAAATAAAATAAAATATTTTTTTAAATAAACTAAACTAAACTAAAATAAACATAAAAATTCATTCAAAATCAGGCCATGGACTACACCAGTCTGAATCAAAAGAACAAAACATGGTCGGTTTACCGCCTAAGACCATTCACAGGTCCATGTAGGAGGTCCAATCAGGCGGTCTGGGTCTCCTATCACTTTAGACATAATTGCAAACAGGTTTAAAGAGCTCAAAAGTACAGGCTTCATTCTCTCTCTCAGCTCTGAGCACCTGATTGCTAAACACTTCTTCATCCGCTCAATCAGCTCTTCCGTCTCGAGGCCTCTGGGTGGCTGGTGTGATCCACTCATGCTGATGTGTGACTAACCACAGCACTTAGTCCTGTGGTTCATTCAATGACAAGAAAATCACCACACTGCTCCAGCCAAACACAATGGTGGAGGAAAGAGGGAGAACCAGCATCTGCATTCTTATATATGCAAACTCTGTTTACCAACTAAAGAAGCAAGCTCTGATACAGCAGTGTGCAAAGACAGGGCAAAATGCATTTTGTAAATTAAAATCACCAGCCCTACTCAATCCAAAGAGCAGACTGCTTGAAGTGAGCACTCTCAAGGGAGCATTTGATACATCCTATTTGAAGCCATGCATGCTGACACTTTATTTTGAATCAGGAATGTTACCTAATCTGCAAAATACTGTGATAAATATAGCTGTTTAAAATCCCATGAAAAGCTTTCAAAAATAAAATAAAATAAAATAAAATAAAATAAAATAAAATAAAATAATATAAAATAAAATAAAATAAAATAAAATAAAATAAAATAAAAATATAAAATAAAGGCCTTTGACTGACATTATACAGTTTTCTTCATTACGATAATCAGAGTGGGCCAAACAGTGAAAAATGATATCATCTGCTTCAAAACCACACAGACATTTGGTTCTGTTCACAAAGACTAAGTAACAGCTTTGTTTATTTGAGATGCTCCAGACCAGCATTCCTTATGAACTGCAAAGTGAACTCACATCAAATAATGCCCCCTACTGAGACGAAACAAGAACGCCAGTGAAGAATAATCAAGTAAAGTTTGACATGATGAAAACCACATGACGCAAGGCCAAACTCCCCTGGTTTGGCCTCCCTCTAGAAATGCCGCCAAGACATTAATGAGTTTCTGATGAATTACACAAACTGCCTAAGAGGCACTGGATGCATCCTGTGTCTTACTACAGCTCCTCAGCTAGCAAACGTGTACTGCAAGTCACCCATGAACAGCCAACAGTTTGTTTACTGACCAAGCTTTGAAAGAGAAGAAAAACATGGAGCAGACAGTCAAACTTTAAAACAAACCATACAGTGCATCCTTAATAAAAAAAAAGGTACATTACCTTCTCAAAACTAATATGTACCATTTACAGTTGAGGTCAAACGTTTACATACACCTTGCAGAATGTGCAAAATGTTAATTTTACCAAAGTAAGAGGGATCACACAAATTTTATGTTATTTTATTTTATCTAGTACTGACCTGAACATTTAGTCCACAAGTGAACATAATAGTTGAATTTATAAAAACGACCCCGTTCGAAAGTTTGCATACATTTGATTCTTAATACAGTGTTGTTACCTGAATAATCCACAGCTGTGTTTTTTTGTTTAGTGATAGTTGTTCATGAGTCCCTTGTTTGTCCTGAACAGCTGAGGGACTCATATGCAACTATTACAGAAGGTTCAAACGCTCACTGGTGTGTCAGAAGGAAAAAGGATGCATTAAGAGCTGGGGGGGGTGAAACCTTTTGAACAGAATGAAGATGTGTGCATTTTTCTTATTTTGCCTAAACTCTTCTTTTTTTTTTCATTTAGTACTGCCCTTCAGAAGCTACAGAAGATACTTACATGTTTTCCTGAAGACAAAATAAGTTAAATTTATCCTAATCTTCAAGTTTTCACCCCCCAGCTCTTAATGCATTTTGTGTCCTTCTGGAGCATCAGTGAGCATTTGAACCTTCTGTAATAGTTGCATATGAGTCTCTCAGTTGTCCTCATTGTGAAAAGATGGATCTCAAAATCATAAATTCATTGTTGGAAAGGGTTCAAATACACAAATACGCTGAAAAACCAAAGAATTTGTGGGACCTGAAGAATTTTTCTGAAGAACAGCAGACAGTTTAACTGTTCAGGACAAACAAGGCACTCATGAACAACTATCACTAAACAAAAAAAAGGTAACAACACAGTATTAAGAATCAACTTTAAACTTTTGAACTGGGTCTTTTTTTTTATAAATTCAACTATTATTTTCTCTTGTGGACTATATGTAAACATCTTTTATGTGAAATATCTTATTCTGGTCAGTACTAAAAAGATAACATGCATTTTGCATGATCCCTCTTATTTTGGTAAAATAATTAACATTTTGCAGATTCTTCAAGATGTATGTTAACTTTTGACCTCGGTACTAACTTGTATACTTTAGGTACAAATCTGTACTTTAAGGTACTAAAATGCACCTTTTAGGGGTTAATAAGGTACAAAGGTGAACCTTTTGAAAAGACACCATCCCATTGACAGCTTCTGTACTTTTTTCTGAGATTGTAGAGTCTTTTATCTCTGACAGATGCTGAAAAAGGAGAAGAATCAAAACTGGCAACCCAGCAAGATTGAGGATTAAGGGAAAGTGAGAAAGAGAGAGAGAGAAAACATGGAAAAATTTGGACAGGATGACAGAATAACAGGGAATAGTAAGATATTATGGAAATAAGGTGGCGATCAGAATCTAGCTCCATTGACAGCAGTGGATTAGTGAGTGGCTCTGCCCGCTGAAGTGAACACAGACTTGCATCATAAATCAACAGAGAAGGTTAAACGGCCTTTAATGTACTCAAAGGGGCGGCACAGCTCCCTCCGGACTGTCACTCAGGGTTTAACTTTACACACAGTGCAGCAGTACCAAGTCAAACAGACACAAGGACTGTGTAATATAGCTACAAAAATAGTGATATTCTTCAGCCTTTTGACAAATTTCCATATTTACTGTATCAGAAATCATTTAAATATTCTTAATGTGTGTGCCTGAATCAGAATTCCATGTTCGGATGGTTGTTCTTCCGTGACTTTCCGAATACAGATGCACTATTCCGGCACATCCGTAATTATGTGGGCTATTTGCTCTGAAACAGCTTAAAAGGATGATTTGTTCACTCCCAATTAGAGGGAACATTTACAGCCAACTATTAAGGACCGTGAAATCATTGCAGTACTCAGTATTGCCTAATTACACTTTGCCTGCAAAATCATCACAAACGCTGTAGTATCCAATCCTGTATAGCTCAGCTCGAATGCACACACATACTTAGAAAACATGCACAACGTCTCGCAGACACGTGCCTAGAAGTACATGAAGAACCGTAGCTGATCTGTTATGAAGGCGAACCAGATGTTCTAATTTTGAATTTGCCAAAATTATAGGGGCCCCTCACAGGCAGCTTTGATAGGGGGACGAAGAGCTTGTAGAGCATGAGGTCATTAAAGTGGAATTCAAAAGCCAACAATGATGAGAAGCGCAAGAGTAAATCATATGCTGAGTGACTTCAAAGACCACAGACTCATTAGTCAGAAAAAGGGAAAAAAATAAAAATCAAAGGTGATCTACTAGAGATGACTAATGTGCAGAGAGGAATGAATATTTACAGGAATATTAATTTTGTAAATCAATATTTATATTTATGAATATTTATCTCGTGCTGGTGCTTAACTGAATGGATTGACATACCAAAAATAAAATAAAATAAAATTAAATTAAATTAAATTAAATTAAAAATTAAACAAAATAACCGCTTCAGTACAAAATGTGCAGAACTGTTACATAAGCCACCCATGGCTACTTCCAGACTGTACACTGCAACTTGTTTGCTGTTGATTGATCTGGAGCGTTAATGGACATTGATCACTGCACTAAGCTCTTTGACCTCTCAGACAGCTCAAGATCCATCAATATTTGCATTGGCTGAGTGGCAGAGAGCTAGTGTTTGTAAGCAACACCTTGTCTCAGAGGTCTTTACGCAAGAGTTACACATAACATTTTCCTGAGTGCAAAACATTCCGGGTTTCATTTCATAAACAGAAGCCCATTTTAAGCCAACTTTAGCTCTAAAATAAGATAATGCAACGATTAACCACATCCAAATTTTTGTTTACAAAATGTATGTGTGTGTACGGTGTATATTTATTATGTATACACAAATACACACACATACAGTATATATTTTGAAAATATTTAAATGTATATTTTTATTATATGTGTGTGTATGTATATATATATATATATATATATATATATATATATAATATTTTTCTTAAATATATCCATGCGTGTGTGTATTTTTATATACGTAATAAATATACATAGTTAATCATGATTTATTATTGCACAGCACTAAGATAATGTGAAAAAAAACCATCTGATTTATAGATGCATGCTACTGTTCATATTTTGCCTCGTTTATCAATGCATAATATTCAAAATAAGAATGTTAAAAATGTCTTTCACTTTCTGTCACTAATTTGTAAATCACCTGACTGCGTTTTGGTAACGTTTTTCATGATCCAATCAGTTAGTAATGGTTTAAAACAACTTCCACCCTACATTTTTTCCCCTCACTGAATATCCAAGTTCACTCAGAAATACATCACATTACAGAATCAAAATAATTTTCAAGTTGCACATTACATTAACTGAAATATCTTGACAAATCTTTAGACTAAGATTAAATTAGTTAATTAATGCTTGTTCATTTTTACATAAAAGTTGGAAAAAATGAACATGATAACACTTTACAACAAGGTCTGATTTCTATATGAGACCCTGGACCACAAAACCAGTCATAAGGGTCAGTTTTTAATTGAGATTTGTGAGATTTGAAGCTTTCCATTGATGTACGATTTGTTAGGATAGGACAATATTTGGCCGAGATACAACTACTTGAAAATCTGGAATCTGAAGCTGCAAAAAAAATCTAAATATTGAGAAAAGTTGTCCAAATGCAGTTCTTAGCAATGCATATTACTAAGCAAAAATTAGGTTTTGATATATTTACGGTAGGAAATTTACAAAATGTCTTCATGGAACAAAAATCGATAATTTTGATCCATATAACTGGCTATTGCTACAAATATACCTGTGCTGCTTAAGACTGGTTTTGTGGTCCAGGGTTTATGGTAGCCACTGATTTCCATAGTATGGAAAAAAAAACTATGAAAGTCAATGGCTGCAATCAACTGTTTGGTTACCAATATTCTTCAAAATACGTTCTATGTTCAACAGAAGAAAGAAACTCATACAGGTACATGACGACAAAATTTACATTTTTGGCTAAACTAACCTTTTAACATTAATGTTTTATACACATATTTATAATAATTAACATATTTATAAATTTAACCTTTTTCTTATTACTTTTATTTTTCATTATTATTAAAATTAACATTAAAAACGGCTGTAAATTTTCATTGCTAGGTCATTAACTAATGTCAACAAATTGAATCCTATCAGAGTGTTACCAAAAGCTTTTGCTTGCAATCAAACCTTCAATATCTTTGTTTCAACCCATTTTCAGAGAAATTTACGAACAAGAGACTGCCCCTGCTAGTCCTAAAAGTCTCAGACAGTTCATTTATAATTCAGAGTTTGGAGGAAGTGCATTCTGGGCTTTTAGGTATTGGATGTTGCCCGCTCTTTTTCTGCAACTTCTGCTTTGTCCTCTGCTGACATCAGGACAGGTTTGTCTTCCGAGGAGAACATGTCTCTTTCCATTCACAATGTCATCTCTCCTCAGCAGGTAAGCGCCTCCATGCCAAGTATAGAGTCTGGGCCCAGGGATTTTCGTTTTGGACGCCGCTAGCGAATAAATCACATCTGCCTCATTCTGAACGCCTGTTTCCCGCATCTTCTGGTCGTATATGATGACATCTACAGCTGTAGACAGAGTCCTCATCTCTGCAAAGTCTATTCCACCAGTGCCAGTGCAGCAGAACTGCAGAATCGCAGTCTGAAAGGAAAGACTGAAAGACTCCCACTATATTCAAAAAGTGCCTGAGCTTTAGGAGGATTTGGGATCCTTTTCCACTCCATTCACTATAGCGGAATGCTAATTAAGAGACCAGAGAGGTCAGAGAGAGTGAATGACCAGAGAGAAAGAGGAGGGAAAGCAACCATCGGCCGGGTGACATTTAAAGGAATAGCTCACCCAAAAGTGACAACGTTGTCATCGTTTACTCACCCAACGGATGAATATCCAAGCTGCTCTTTTCCATAAAATGAAAGCGGATGGTAATTTATTCCATCAAGCTCCAAAAAGCAGCAAAAAGCAATCCATATTACTACATCTTAAATCATATGACAGCTTTGTGTGACTGAAATTGAAGTCATTATTCATTTTTATCATCTCCCCTTGTGAGATACATGTACTGCAAATCTGAGACGCAAAAGCCTCCATTTAATCTCGTCGTGGTTTAAGAGAAAAATATTTTTCATTCCTCTGTCCTTGAGGCCCAAAAGAAAAATATATTGCTAAGAGGTTGCTTTTTTTTTTTTAAGATGAGGTTGCATTTAAGTATCAACTTTATCCAAGATGCTTCTCTTACAATTCTTTAGGAGGCATAAAAATAGACATAAAAAGACACTTGTTGAAATAAAGTAGTATGGAGATATCAAATGAACATGAGAATTGAATGAGGCAAAATAAATTGGAGTAAATGGACTAAAAGTTTAAGAGTAAATAGTCTCGAACTTTTGAGTTTCAACAAATTCTCTTTGCAAAAATTTCAAAAGAAACTTCAAATTGTGCTCTGAAAGAGTCAAAAGCCTTGAGATTGAAATATGAAAATTTTCTCAATCTCTTCTAAAGTGAAAAAATATCTGAAAATAAAATCTCACAACATCACAAGTGAGATCTCAGTAATGACTCAATTGTTTCTCCTATGACAAAGTTAAATGAAGAGCAAATACAGATTTTTGCTACAGCTTTTCAGATTTGTCAGATTTGCTTCTCGCATTTAAATAAAGTGAAAGTGTAGAGATATAAAATGAATGTGAGAATTGGAGAAATTTTTGAGTTTAAATTGCAATTTCAGACTATCTTGGCAAATCTGAGTACAGTCCAAGATGTGGTTAAGTACTTCTTCCTCTGGATACAAGACCTTTCACCTCATTCAATCTCACTCAGACTGAAATAATCACTGATGAAGCCTTTTGATCAAACCTTTTATTTAGCATAGCATACAGCAATAAGTTAATTTTCCATATGATGCATCAATTGGCACTGAAAAACCTTGAAAGACACATAACGTGACATGCACAATAAAGCAAGCTCTAATCACTGTTTTCTAATCCATCAATTTTTCCAAAAAAATGCAGTCTTTGTTGAAATAAGTGAAAGTAAAGATAAAAATGGTATGAGAATTGGATGAGACATATTCATCCATATGCAAATCTGAATATAATATAAGACATGGTTGAGGACTTTTTCCTCTACATACTAGACACTTTACTCCATTTAATACCACTCTTCTCTTAAACAAAGATCTCATCCATGTCTGATATAATCACTACTAATAATGACATTTCTGGTCACTTTTGGAGCTCCGCAGTATGAATTCACTGCCGTCGCATGGAATAGAACAGCTTGGACATTCTACTACAATCATTCTGGCATGAATCTTCTTATTGAGTTTTAACGAGGTGAACACTTTTGAGCAAATTTTTACTTAAAAACACACAATAAAGCAACAGGTTAGTGAACGTCCTTAAAATACACCCATCTGCACCAAAATATAGCAAACGGCACTTAAAATGTGATATGCACAATTAAACAAGCTCTGTGCACCGAAAATATAGAGATTTAAAATTAATTTTGAGAATAAATCAATTCAATTGAGAATTGAATAAGAAGTCTCAGACAAAAATATTCACTGATAATTTTTAAATGATGTTAACGGTCACTTTTGGAGCTCGGCCACATGAATCCACTGTTGTTGCATGGAAAAGAGTAGCTTGGACATTCATGAAATTTCTTTCTGAGGTTCAAAAAGATGACCACTTTTACGCACACCACTCCTTAAAAACACAGCATAGAGCGGACAGTCAAGTAACAGTCCAGCAACAGGCAAGTGACTGTCTAGAAAACATACATCTGAACCAAAATATAGTGGAATACACTTAAAATGTGATATGCACAATGAAACAAGCTCTGAACACTGATCCAATTCATTGACTTTTTAACAAAATGCAGTCTCTGCTGAAATAAAGTGAAAATATAGAAAATATGAGAATTGAATAAGAAGTCACAGACTGAAATAATCACTTCTAATCTTTAAATAATGACATCTACGGTCACTTTTGGAACTCAGCAATATGAATCCACTGTCGTTGCATGGAAAATAACAGCTTGGACATTCTACCACAACCATTTGGTCATGAATTTTACAAATTATGACAAAATGTTCACTTTTGAGCACACCACTCCTTAAAAACACAGCATAGAGTGAACAGTCAAGGCTTATGAACATCCAGAAAATACACTCATTTGCACCAAAATATAGTGAAAGGCACTGAAAAAGTGATATGCACAAAGAAACAAGCTCAGAGTACTGATCTAATTCATTGACTTTTCCATGAAAATGCAGTCTCGTTTGAAGTAAAGTGAAAATATAGAGATATAAATGAATATGAGATTTGAATAAGTCGTCTTACACTAAAATAATCACTGATCATCTATTAAAAAAAAATTTACAGTCACTTTTGAAGCTTAGCCTGAAACCACGCCAGAATCCACTGTTGTTGCATGGAAAAGAGCAGCTTGGACATTCAACCACAACCATTCTGGCACCGAATTTTCTTTTTTAGTTTCAATGCAATGAACAAATTATGACAAAATGTTCTTTAAAAACACAGCATAGAGTGAGCGGTCAATCAACAGGCTAGTGAATGTCAAGAAAATGCATGAATTTGCACCAAAACAAAGTGAAAGAAACTTGCTCCAGCAAATCTAATTTATTGAGTTCTTTAATATAATAGTCCATACCACCTGTGCTCTATAGTATATACAGTATATGTAACTCTGGACCACAAAACCAGTCATAAGTAGCACGGGTATATTTGGAGCAATAGTCAACAATACATTGCATGGGTCAAAATTATCGATTTTTCTTTATGCCAATAAAAGTCATCAGGATATTAAATGTCCCATGAAGATACTGTGTAAATTTCCTACCGTAAATATATCAAAATTTCTGATTAGTAATATGCATTGCTAAGAACTTCATTTGGACACCTTTAAATGCAATTTTCTCAATATTTAGATTGTTTTGCACTCTCAGATTCCAGATTTTCAAATAGTTGTATCTCAACCAAATATTGTCCCATTCTAACAAACTATACATCAATGATATAGAAAGCTTATTTATTCAGCTTTCAGATGATGTATAAATCCGACTGGTTTTGTAGTCGAGGTTCACATGTCTTCTGAAGCCATATGACAGCTCTGTGTGACTGATATTTAAGTCAATACTCACTTTTATTATCTTCCCTTTGAGTTACAAAGGAGATTACTGAAAATTCAAGATGCATAAATGCATTTAATATTGTGTTTGTCTAGAAGAAAAAAAAAAGTAATTTTTATATCCTTGAGGTCCATAAGAAGCTCAGAGGTTGCTCTTTTTTAGCTCAGCAAACTTAACAGAGTTCTCAGTGAGGTTGCATTTAAGTATCAGCTTCATCTAAGAATAAAATGCTTTTCTGCAATTCTTTAGGAGGCCATCATTTGCACAAAAACATGAAAAACATTTAAAACGTGACATGCGTGATGAAACAACCAGCACTGATCTAATTCAATGAATTTTCCAAGAAAATTCAGTCTCCCCAATCCCACCCATCCCAGTCAAGTGGACTGCCCCACGGCTCACCCAGAACATGCAGGACAGGCAGACCCAGGTGCGTGCGCGGCCAGCCAGCGCAGCTGGCAAGCTGAGAGACACGGAGGGCATCACGAGATCACGCTGACGGCTTCCTCTCCGCTGGATCCTGCACAGGACACATAACTATTCCACACGCTGGTCCCACAACGCTCCACAGATCCATGACGCGCTGAGGAGAGCTGCATCAACTGCCGCTGCTGTCCTCCTCGCCACACTCTTATTCCAGGCACCCTCCCTCTCTCCGTCTCTCTCTCTCTCTCTCTTTTTTTTTTTGGGGTCATGTAGCTCGGCTCCACAGGAGAGAGGGGGAGGTGACTGAGAGCCTCTTTATTTCTCCCCACTGCTCTCCTTGTCGGCTTTAGCCCCTCCTCTCTCCATGTCTCTCTTCAGTCTTACTTTCATTCACATCTTCCACCCCCTGCTTTCCTCTCTAACCTCCCCCACGAGCGGATTTTCTCAAAGTGCGCTCGCTCCTCCTCATCTCCAACTCCTCTCGCTTCTCCTCAAGTTAAATATACCTACAGGAAAGAAACAACATTTTTTCTTCTAATTAAGTCACCTGCATCTCAGATTTTGTCTCCTGAGAAAAGGAGTCGTAATGTCACACGTGTCTAGAGTTTCAGATAAGAGATCTCGAGATCGCCGTGAGTCAAATGACTGAGGTTTGAATATGAACTTGAATGTTTGTCAACAAATTTTTCCAAAGGTAAATTATCTGAACAGTAAAATGTTTGTGTGTGCTAGTATGAATGAAACGTCACAAATGAGGAAAAGTCTCACCGCTTGTCATCCAAGGTGTTCATGTCTTTCTTTCTTCAGCTGTAAAGAAATTATATTTTTTGAGGGAAACATTTCAGGATTTTTCTCCATTTAATGAACTGCTATGGTGCCCCGATTTTGAACTTCCAAAATGCAGTTTAAATGTGGCTTCAAACGATCCCAAATGCGGATGTAAACGATCCCAGCTGAGGAAGAAGGGTCTTACCTAGCGAAATGATCGGTTATTTCCATTAAAAAAAAATACAATCTATATACTTTTTAATGCTCGTCTTGTTTCACTCTGCCTGTTTTTTTCCAGTTCATGACAGTTAGGGTATTTCGAAAAGTTCTCATCTCATGTTCTCCCACAACTTCAAAATCATCTTATATCGGTGTTTTACCTTTTTTGTTAAAAGTGTTCGATCTTTTTTTGCATGTTCACTTTGCATAGACTGGGTCGGTACTTCTGCAGCGATGTAGTATGATTTTGAAATGATTTTTGAAGTTGAGGGAAAAAATACGATTGGAGTTTTTCGACATACCCTAACTGTCTTGAGGCAGGATACACAAGAGTTCAGGGAGAGCAAGACAAAACGAGTGTTTGAGATTAAAACATATTTAAATTGTATTTTTTTTTGAATGAAAATAACCGATCGTTTCGCTAGATAAGACCCTTCTTCCTCGGCTGGGATCATTTACACCCGCATTTGGGATCGTTTGAAGCCACATTTAAACTGCATTTTGGTAGTTCAAAATCGGGGCACTATAGCAGTCCATTATATGGAGAAAAATCCTGAAATGTTTAACTCAAAAAACAATTTCATTAAGGCTGAAGAAAAAAAAAGACAAACATCTTGGATGACAAGGGGGTGAGTACATTATCTGTAAATTTTTGTCCTGGAAGTGGACTTCTCCTTTAATGCATGCCAACAATTGTCTCATTTGTGTCTATTGTCTCATTTTAATATTGTCCCAAATCAAACATCATTGCAAACTCCATTCATTCTCTTTAGTTATAAATTGCAACATAGTTGCAAAACTGAAAAATTACCTATATCTATGCATCACTGCAGTTTCCAGTTAAAATGAACACTAGAGGCAGTAAAGCTCCAACAACTTTTATTTTTTCACACAAAGTATGATTTACACACAAAGTTTTGATTAATAAATCCTAACTGTCACACAGTTACTTGCAGATTATTATATTTTGGCTTCAAAACAATTTTAATATTGTTTTGAAGCCAATTTTTTTTTAATTTTCAAGCAATTTGAAAACTGATACTTTTGAATGTTGTCATCACATATACAGCTTCATATGCGTGAGTTTTTTAATTAACTACAGTTCGACAAAGCAGCTCAAATCCAGGAACTTAAAATAGCACGGTAGCAACAATAAATGCGGCTTTATATCACTTTTGCATTTGTTAACATTATCGAGTAGGTTTAGGGTTGGGTTTAGTGTACGGGATATTTCCAACACGATAGAGCATTAACCTTTAGCGACACTAGCCAGATATTTGAATTGTGAACAACCACAATACATACCTCAAGCAGCATAATAAAACCATGCATCGAATGTGTGTTTTAGCACTACTCTTTGGCCATTTCACTTTGAAACTGCAGAAATGTATACAGAGGCACGTATTTCCAATGAGCCTTGGTTGGTTATAAAAGAGCATCCTCTGGGCACCCTAGAAAAAACTGCTTTAAAACTGTAATTGTTTCTCCCAAACAATAGGAATAAATGGAAACAAATTAAGTCTTCAGCTTTTAGATTTGTAGTAATTTCACATGTGTTTCCTCTAGTGTTTTAGAGCTCGACAATGTCTCAAACCTTGCTCGTGCAATTAAGACTTCAATATAAACTTCATTATTTCTCATCAGATTTTCCAAGTTATGATTAATTGTTATAGCTCTGCACTTTTACAGCATGTCATCTACAGTCTCATTTGTGATTTTCATGTCTCCTAAGGAACTCCACATGCCTGGAAAGAGAGCAACCTCAGAGCAATGAATTTTTCCTCTGGGTCTGCAAATCTCCTTTAATGCCACGGCTACATGTCTCTGCCCCAGATATCAGCGAGGCTGTAGCTACTGCTTTTCTGGGGCTGTGACGCAGCCATCAAAGACAGCAACCCAAACAGCAAACAGAGCAGAGCTGAGAGGTTCATTACAGAGGCACATCAAACCTTCAGCGGCCTGCCGGAGGGGAAGGTGGTCTCACTGTGGGTGTCTCTCTGTCTCTGGATGATGTCTGTAATCCCTTGGCATTTCCTCTTCATCACACTGATGAGATGAAACCTCTCCTGGGGTCAGTCCTGTTTGCTTTCACACACATTCACCCTGTCCATCACAGCACATGGTGGACACATTTGTAATTGGGAGTTGCATTAGCCGCAGACGAGCTAATTCAGGCAGCCGAGTGCACGGAAATGCCTGTAAACAAGGTAAATGTCTATAGCTGTAAATCTCAGTTGCAGAAAGTCTCATGAGGAAAGTAACAAATCGTAGAGTTGACTCTCTACAATCTGTATCATCTACAAACAACTTGAAAACAAAATCCCGTTTACATAGGGGCTTTTGGGAAAGATCACAATCGTTGCATTTGCCAAATATGTGCCAAGTTAGTGGCAATAAATATCTGAAAGACAATCAGAGTTTTGTTTTGGCACTCAGTTTAAGGTAGACTTGATATTTTCTAGCAGAAGTAGGTGTGTTTTGAAATAACTTAAAATAAATAATTAACGAAAAAACAAAATAATAATAATAATAATAATAATAATAATAATAATAATAATAATAATAGCCCTTGTTTTTTATAATGGTAATAATTATTATTAGCATTACTATAATTAGTATTATTACGAGTTGTTATTATTTAATAATACTACTAATAATTAAAATAGCTCTTGCTGTTGTTAATAGTACTAATTATTGTTAATATAATAATAATAATTATTATTATTATTATTATTATTATTATATTGTTATTTATTAATATAACAGCCCTTGTTATTGTTATAATAGCATTAATTATTATTAGCATTGCCATAATTAGTATTAATGAGTATAACTTATTAATATAACAACAACAACAACAATAATAATAGTTCTTGTTGTTGTAGTAATAACTTATTAGCACTACTATAATGAGTCTTATTAATGAGTATTGTTTATTATTTATTAATTTAATAACATTAATGGCTGTTATTTAGCTATTAATTACTTTATTATTATTATTATTAATAATAATAATAATAATAATAATAATAATAATAACAACAATAACAACAACAACAACAACAACAACAACTACTACTACTACTACTACTACTACTACTATTGTTATAAAAGTAATTATTTTTAACATTACTGTAATTGGTATTAATGAGTATTGTTCATTAATAATAATAATAATAATAATAATAATAATAATAACTAAAATATAAAATAATCTCTTGTTGTTAATAGTAATTATTATTATTATCATCATCATCATCACTATAATGAGCATTATTATATATTAACATTATTAATATATTTTTAAATATATTTTATTAATATAATATAATTAATAATAATAATAATAACAGCAATAAGAACAGCTCTTGTTATAAAAGTAATTATTATTATAAATTAATTGGTATTAACTGTAATTAGTATTAATTAGTATTATTTATAATAGTATTATTAATAATAATAGTTGTTGTTGTTAATAGTAATAATTATTAGCATTACTATAATGAGTATTAGCATTACTGTAATTAGTATTAAGTATTATTTATAAATATACTACTACTACTCTCTTGTAGCAATTATTATTAGCTTTACTATGAGTATTATTACTGAGTATTACTTCTTAATTATTAATATACTACTACTACTACTAATAATAATAATAATAATAACAAACAATAATAATAACAATAGCTCTTATTGTTATAAAAGTAATAATTAATAACATTACTGTAATTGGTATTAACTGTAGTTAGTATTATTGAGTATTATTTACATCGAATGGCTAGTCTATTAGTCTGATGTCTGTTAGATGTTGTTCGGTTGTTCACAAAGTTTGACAAATTGGTAATAAACTGTAATTTGTTATTTGTTATGAATCTGAATCTACCGTTTTCTTTTCTTGTCTAAGTGCATTCCCTAAACAGAATAAACTGCAAAGTGGACCAGAATTTACGCAGTCAAAAATGTAGCTGTAGGCAAGGTTTCAAAAGCTGACGAAACAAACTTGTACAGAGCATGGAAGATTCATGCACAATTACCTGAGAGCTGCGTTTCAGTACTTGCCTTTTACTCAAAGGTCTAATTTTTTACAGTTCACTGCAATGGATTGATACCTCGACACCCGCTAATTTGTCTTAGATTTAGGCAGGCTGCAGGCCAAATGATAACACAGAAGTAAGTGTGGGATTAGTTTGATTAACTTTGTCACAGTGAAAACCATCCGGTTCCCAACAGCACCTCAGAGCCTGAGGCTGTAAAAGCCTCCATTTTTATTCTTCAAGCAGATCAATCCCTTTATGAGATCCGCTCTGGTCAATAGAGCGGCTAAATATACACGCTAAGAACGGCCGCGATGCGCTTTCACTCAGCTCTATTTCGAGAACATGAATCAGATGAGAAGCAATACAATATAGGGAATAATATCCGGCCCTAGATGCAGTGCATTAGAGGAGATTGGGGTCAAAACGGGCAGAAAAGGAACGCTTTGAAGAGCTGAGCTTTTCTCTACAAATGGAAGGAACTTCAAGAAGACAGATGAAGCTAAAGAAAGGGCAGAGTCATTATGAATATTTACAATTATTTAACAGTATACACTAGCAGCGAAAAGTTTGTCATAAATACTTTTCGTACTAAATTGTTTTTTTAAAGAATTCTCTTAGGCTTAACACCACAAAAATACAGAAAAAAACAGCAATATTGTGAAATATTATTACTATTTAAAAGAAATGCTTTCTATTTGAATAAATTTTAAAATGTAATTTATTCCTGTGATGCAAAGCTGAATTTTCAGGATCATTACTACAGTCTTCAGTGTCACATGATCCTTCAGAAATCATTCTAATATTGTCTCTGACTCAAAGTTAGTTTGATTAAAGTAACAAATGTATATGGCTGCGTCTGGGATCTCAAGGCCTTTCTGGTGCCTCGATAAAATTAGCTTGTTTATTTCCAAGCCAGGACAAAATAAGTGCAGTCTATTACCAGAATACACTCAAAGAGTGTACAATATGAAACCACTGCCCTCCAAGACCCCAAAACTCTCACTAGTGCTCAAGCAAACAACATCCTCTCTGTCTGAGAGCAGAAAAACAATGAAAAAAGCAACCTGTCTTTACTGTAATAGCAAACACTGCAATGGAAATATGAGAACACAATGTGTAACTTAAGCTGCTCATAACAGTGCACAGGTACGTGCACAGATACAGTATCTCTAGATGAACATCTTTAAGAGGTTGTATGGCATATTTGCAGTTTTACAAGGTAAAACATGTAAATCTGTACTGGATTGAGGTGTTGGTTCACTGACTTAAAGGGATAGATCTGTTATTAATTACTCACCCTGATGTCCAAACCTGTAAGACCTTCGTTCACGGAAGAGAAGAAATTGTTCAATAAAGTTGTTATTTTTGATTTCTTTGCGCACAAACATTTCTCGTAGCTTTATAACATTATGGTTGAACCACTGAAGTCACATGGACTATCTTAATGTCCTTACTACGTTTCTGGGCCTTGAACATGGTAGTTGTTGTCTCAAATTTCAACAAAGATAATTTAATTTGTGTTCAGAAGATGAAAGGTTTTACGGGTTTGGAACTACATGAGGTTGAGTAATTAACGACAGCATTTTCATTTTTGGGTGAGCTATCTATGTAAAATAAGTTACCTTCAATGTCTCTAAGCTGGAGAAATGACAACATGAAAATGTGTTCAACAATAGGCTGCAAATAGGGAAACCATTCTTTAAACACCACATGAAAATGTGACCCTGGAACACCAGTCATAAGAGTCAATTTTTGAAATTGAGATTTATACAAAATCTGAAATCTGAATTTCATCTGAAAGTGAAATGTATAAGCTTTCAATTGATATATGAACAATATTTGTCCGAGATACAGCTATTTGAAAAGGAACATTCCACTTTTTTTTTTTTTTGAAAATAGGCTCATTGTCCAACTCCCCTGGAGTTAAACAGTTGAGTTTTACCGTTTTCGAATCCACTCAGCCGATCTCCAGATCTGGCGGTAATACTTTTAGCATAGCTTAGCATAGATCATTGAATCTGATTAGACTGATAGCATCTCGCTCAAAAATGACCATATATAATGATATTTTTCCTATTTAAAACTTGATTTTTCTGTAGTTACATCGTGTACTAAGACTGACGAAAAATGAAAAGTTGCGATTTTCTAGGCTGATATGACTAGGAACTATACTCATTCCAGCGTAATAATCAAGGAACTTTGCTGCCGTACCATGGATGCAGCAGGTGCAATGATATTACCCTGCGCCTAAAAGTAACCGGCACTAAGTTTGTGTAGATGCAGAGTTGCAGCTGCGTAATAACATTGTGCCTGCTGCACCCATGGTACGGCAGCAAAGTTCCTTGATTATTACGCCGAAATGAGAGTATAGTTCCTTATCCATATCGACCTAGAAAATTGCAACTTTTCATTTTTCGTCCGTCTTTGTACACAATGTAACTACAGAAGAGTCAAGTTTTAAATAAGATAAATCTCGAAAATCTTTGGTCATTTTTGAGCGAGATGCTAACAGTCTAATCAGATTCAATGATCTATGCTGAGCTGTGCTAAAAGTGCTACTGCCAGACCCGGAGATCGGCTGAATGGATTCGAAAAACAGTAAAACTCAACTGTTTAACTCTAGGGGAGTTGGAAAATGAGCCTATTTTCAAAAAAAGTGAAGTGTTCCTTTAAAGCTGTCCAAATGAAGTTCTTAGCAATGCATATTACTAATCAAAAATTGCGTTTTGATACAATTATGGTAAGGAAATTTACAACATGATCATGATCTTTACTTAATATCCTAATGATTTCTGACACAAAAGAAAAATCAATCATTTTAACCCATGCAATGTATTTTTGGCTATTGCTACAAATATACCTGTGCTACTTAAGACTGGTTTTGTGGTCCAGGGTCACAAATGCCAGTGAGGTGTTTCTGCTATCACTGTAAATGTTCAATTTCTGTCTCCCACAAAGGCAGGTCACAATCGGACAGCTATACTACAATACAAGAAGTTGAATTTTTGTTCACATTTAGTTAACTAAAACCATAAAAAGTTACTAAAATAAAATGAAATTAAATACAATTTAATTTAAAAGAATTTAATAAAAAATTATAAATATTAAAAAAAAAAAAAAAAGGAAAGAAAAACAACATAAAACTAACTAAAATTAAAGAAGGAAACAAGGACAAATGGACAAATGACAAAACCGGTCACACTGTATCTTTGTAGATTGTACGTTTGTATGCAGTGGACTGTAAATCAGTGAGGGGAAGAAGAGGTCACCACACAAAGAGACAGATTAGCACAGTCAACATGCCACTTTACGCAGTCAGATAAGAGCGGCAGAGGGGAAACACTCTGTCACAATATATGAGTCTGGTGAAATGATTACAGTAACCTATGCTTTGAGTTCAGAAGAACGGCTCCTGTACATTTCTGTGCAATAGAGTAATAACTAGAGAAAACAAGAGCAGCCACAGTGACTCCTAGTGGCCATGATGAGAACTGAGGAAGAATAGGATCTATAAGAAACTTAGAAACTATTTAGTGTCTAACACACTATATTATGAAACAATAAAGACTATTAATGTAAACCTATGGATGTTTTAAAACAGAATTTATGTTAAAACGGTTAGTGAAATGGTATAAAACAAGGCAAAACGGTATACTTTCATTCAGCACGGGTGATTTAAATTGATCAAAAGTGACAGTAAAGACATTTTAAAGTTAAAAAGGATTTATACTTTAATTAAATGCTGTTATTTTGAAATTTAAAAAAGTAACAAATCCTGAAAAAAAAGTATCCAAAAAAAAAAAAAAACAATACATTAAGCAATTTTTAACAGTGATAATAAGAAATGTTTCTTTAGCAAGAAATCAGCATATTAGAATGATTTCTGAAGAATCATCTGACCAAAAACTGGAGTGATGTTGAAAATTCAGCTTTGCATCACAGAAATAAATTAAATTTTAAAATATATTCAAGTAGACAAGAGTTATTTCATATTGAAATAATATTTCAGTATATTGCAGTTTTTACTGTATTTTTAATTAAATAAATGTAGCCTTGGTGAACAAAAATAGATTTTTAAAAATCAACATCAAACAATTAAGGATTAATTCAATCCAATTTTATTCTCTTTACAGTTTACATTCTTATTACATTCTGAAGTCTTTGCAGTTTTTTTTAAATCACATTGCTAAATAAATTAATTTCTTTAAAGAAAAATAGCAGATAAAAATCTTCAGCAATGTCACACTTCATTCCAGCCCATTTAAAGGGACAGTTCACCCAAAAATGAAACTTTTGTCATTAATTACTCACTCTCATGTCGTTCCAAACCCATAAGACCTTCGTTCATTTTCAGAACATAAATTAAAATATTTTTCATGACATCCAAGAGCTTTCTGACCCTTCATAGACATCAATGCAACATCAGTGGTTCAACTGTAATGTTATGAAGCTACAAAAATATTTTTGTGTGTGCAAAGAAAACAAAAAGAGCAACTTTATTCAACAATTTATTATTATTTATTTATTTATTATTTTTAGTTATTTTTGCATTGCTGTCAGTTGCGTTGCTGTCTACGCAGGGTCAGAAAGCTCTCGGATTTCATCAAAAGTATCTTAATTTGTGCTCCAAAGTTGAACTAAGGTCTTTAAACGACATGAAGGTGAGTAACAATGACAGAATTTAGATTTTGGGTGAACTATCACTTTAAGAATAAAATCCAATTAATTTTTACCACTTTATGAGGTCAAAACAAGTGCAGATGAACTGAACTCTGACTTTCCATGGAGCTTTATTGTGAAAACGCCCTTAAGCTAAGACAAAAGTGTCAACCGTCACACCAGAAGACAGACTGAATCACACCTGACAGACATGAGTATCAGAGCCTAAATATGATCAGAGCGGCAGCGCTGGAGGAGCAGCTTGAAAAACACACGGCATAATCAAATCCACTGCTGCTCCGCATCATCATGGCTTCGACCTTCAGCACAGTCCTTTCTTTCAGATAAAAAGCAGGCATTATTCTTATTGCCTCCATTATGGAAATATGCTTTCTCTCTTTATTCTGTGTCTCTGAGCGGATAGTCTGTGTCAAATGGGGTCGAGTACAGACTGGGGACCGTGGTGACTGAGATGGAGCGATTGCTTTATAGCTAGAGGACAGGGATCAGGATAAAAGGAGCAGAGGAAGGAAGTATGGGAGGGCAGGAAAGGAGGAGAGCAGGGCCGGGTGGAAGAAATGTCACGTCCAGTAGAGATTTTGCTACTGCTCTACTGTATACATTTACATGTGAGAGCAATTAAGAAACATGGATTACTGTGGGACATATAGAGCAAGTTGTGCCTTTTGTTAGGCACAAAACAAAGCAGAATTTAGTTGCTTACAGTTGCAACTTACCAAATTATCGATGTAAAAAAAAATTCTAAGTTGTCAATAAAAACAAAGATTATATATATTTTACAAGAAAATACTATTTCAGTCTTTCTACAACTAAATTTCATGATTCAGTGCATTACTTGCTATTTCTCTGTAATTATGATATTTACTAACAATTTTTGAGTGAAAATAGTTTTTCAAACTAAATCCAACACTATTTTTGTTTTCAGTGTAGAAACCTATTTATACGTGCATACCATATTTCAACAGATTCAAATGAGGCTAAGAAAAATCAAAATTTAGTCTAAACCACTTATTTTATTATTTAACAATTCAGTACATTATTTAATAATAGATAGTCACGCAATGAAAATTAAAATGATATGAAACCAAAGGTTCCAGACTAGACTAAAAAGTGAAATCAAAATTAAAATAATTATTTAAAATACTGCTTTATTTTTTGGGGGAATAACTATTAATTCTAATAACATTATAATATTTTTCTTCCCTTAATTGTTGTGTTTATACAAAAAAAATGAAACCAAATTTTAAAATAATTTTAAAAGTTTTTTTTTTGAATAACTATTAATTCCAATAACATAACATTTTGCTGCCCTTAATTGTTGTGTTTATACAATAAAAAAAAGATTTTCTTTGAAGAATTGTTCTTTATTGTATTATTAATTCTAATAACATTTTAAGATTTTTCTGACCTTAATTGCTGTGTTCATACAATAAAAAATGAAAACAAAACGTAAAAAATAATTATTAAGCATTGTTGTTGTTGTTTTGGAATAACTCTTAATTCTAATAACATAATATTTTTATGCTTTTAATTGCTGTTTATACAATAAAAAGTGAAACCAAATGTTTTTAAATAATTATTTAAAGCATTGTCAAATTCTAATAACATAATATTTTTCTGCCCTTAACTGTTGTTTATACAATAAAAAGTGAAACCAATTTTTTTTTTTTAAATAATTACTTATACCACTGTTTAGTTCTAATAACATTATTATATTTTTCTGCAAGTTTTTGTTGTGTTCATACAATAAAAGGTAAAACCAAAATGTAAAAAATAATTATTTAAAGGAGAAGTCCACTTCCAAAACAACAATTTACAAATAATTTACTCACCCCCCTGTCATCCAAGATGTTCATGTCTTTCTGTCTTCAGTCGTAAAGAAATTATGATTTTTGAGGAAAGCATTTCAGGATTTTTCTTCATTTAATGGACTTCAACTGTGCCCCCGAAATGTGGTTTAAATGCAGCTTCAAAGGACTCTAAACAATCCCAGCTGAGGAAGAAGGGTCTTATCTAGCGAAACGATCGATCTTTTTTTTTTTTTTTTTTAAATAAAAATGTGTGTACTTTTTAAGCACAAAAGTTTGTGTAGCACAAGTTCTGGCATGCACGTTCACAACGTACTATTGAATCATGTCGAAAGGTCACACCGAATGTAGCCAGATCTACAGACCCAGTGTTTACAAAGCGAACGCACAAAGACTAAGAAAGTGCAAGTCAGTCAAACGCTGTTTACAAACAAAAAGGTGTCGGACAATCCTGAAGTTGTAGGAGAAAATAAGATGGAGTTTTTCGCCATTCTCTACCTTTTTTAGCCGGAGTACACAGACAATGAACTTAAATGTGATTCGTAGTAGTGATGGGAAGTTCGGATCATTTTACCGACTCAGACCTTTGAGTCTCGTTCAGCAAAATGAATTAATCGTTTTTTCGAGTCATTTCGTTAATTTTAGCAAAATCAGCATCACGTGACAGCCCCATAAGATGAACGAACGACTCGAAAAACCCGAAGACTCGAAATAGGTGAACTAATTTCAGAATCTAATAGGATGAATGACTCATTCTTCGTGAGTCACGTTAAAGATTCGTTCAGAAGGAACGAATCGTTCAAGAATGACCCGTGGACGCACATCCGAGAGCCTGTGCTACGCGAGCTTTTGTGCTTAAAAAGTATACTTTTTTTTTTTTTTTTTCGAAAAAAATGACAGATCGTTTCGCTAGATAAGACCCTTCTTCCTCCGCTGGGATCATTTAGAGCCCTTTGAAGCTGCATTTAAACTACATTTTGGAAGTTCAAAATCAGGGGCACAACCGAAGTCCATTATATGAAGAAAAATCCTGAAGTGTTTTCCTCAAAAACCATAATTTCTTTATGACTGAAGAAAGAAAGACGTGAACATTTTGAATAACAAGGGGGTGAGTAAATTATTTGTAAATTGTTGTTTTAGAATTGGACTTGTCCTTTAAAGCACTGTTATTTTTTTTTTTTTTTGGAATAACTATTTATTCTAAAGAATATTTTTCTGTCCTCAATTGCTTTGTTTATATTCTGAACTAGATTTTATTTTTATATTTTATGTTTAAACTTTAATTTTATTTAAAATTGTAGTCATTTTGTCATTTATTATTAAAGTTTTAGTTATTGTACTTCTTTTTAAACTTTAAATGAATATGAGAAATGCTTCCATGACAAATAGCTGAAATAAAATATTTTTTCATGACATTTATATAGATATATTTGACTTTATTTCAGGTAATGTTTATTTTTATTTCAAGTAAGGAAAAAAAATAAGGATTTAGTTTCAGTTAACAACTGTGTAAACCACCACTAAACTGTTTTTTTTTCAGTCGACGTTCAACAAAAACTAACACTGGTTCTTAAACTAATACCAGAGAAAGACATGAATCGAGTGAGTAAGTGCTAAATGAAAACATACAAAAACGATGACTTGTTTTCAATTACCCTGCTTTGAAATTAAATGACATCACTTGTTGAATATTCCCTTATGGACTTTGGCTGAGTATTACTTTATAACCCCACCAAACACACACCCACACACACAGCATCTGCTCCTCTCATCTATCCATGGAAAACAATGAAGACACACCCACTCTGATCTCACGTGCAAGAGCACGTTTTCCTGAGTGGTCTTTCTGAAAGGAATAACACATACACACAAACACACACACACACACACACACACACACTAAAGCAGAACACAATGACTATCAGTAAAAACACGAGCCTCTGAATCCTCCTGTGGTTTGATGTCATTCTGACCTATTACACACCAGCACTGCGAGAGCCAAAGCAAACCAGCAAACCCTTGGCTTATCAAACTTATCTTGCCTGAAAACGCAGGATATCCAGATACTTCTGTAATCAGTATTTAGTGGGAGTCAGATGAGTGTGCTTCTCTGCTTGTCAAACTTTTATGTAACGTGTTTGTTGACACGGTTTCAAGAGACCAGCGCCTGAGCAGATTCTTGTCAGAGGCTCACGGGTATGTTATATTATGTTATGTTATGTTACGTTATCTCATCCACAGCAACTGTGGGAACTTCATACTCACATAATTATATGATATCCAATAGACCTACATAACAGACTGCTATTGCTAATGAAAAGTGCTCCATGATTTAATAACATTACTCACACTACCCTGATGAGCTCCTTCCTTTGACATTGTAAGTAAATGTGTAACGTAATATGCTCAGGACAATGATTTAAAGAATGAGAAAACAAGACCATACGTGTTCAGATTAAGCTGTAACATCTCCTCCATTCAAAGACCTAGTGAGATGCCTATGTACTGAAAATAATAGTGTGCACATGTACCAGTCAAAAGTTTTTGAACAGTAAGACTTTTAATGTTTTTCAAAGATGCCTCTTCTGCTCACCAAGCCTGCATTTACTTGATCCAAAGTACAGCAAAAACAGTAAAATGTTGAAATATTTTTACTATTTAAAATGACCATTTTCTATTTGAATACATTTTGGAATGTATTTTATTCCAGTGATTTCAAAGCTGAATTTTTAGCATCATTACTCCACTCAACATGATCCTTCAGACATCATTCTAATATTCTGATTTGCTGCTCAAAAAACATTTATTATTATTATTACTACATTGAAAACAGCTGAGGAGAATTTTTTCAGGTTTCTTTGATGAATAGAAAGTTCAGAAGAACAGCATTTATCTGAAATTGAAATCTTTTGTAACATTATAAATGTCTTTATCATCACTTTTGATAATTTAAAGCATCATAAAACTAAAAAACATCAATAAAAGTACTAATTTGTATAATTTCTTTGCCCCCAAAAAATGGAAATAAAATAAAATAAAATTATACTGACTCTAAGCTTTCGAATAGTATAGTGTATAAGATTACACAAGCTTTTTATTTCAGATCTTTGGATATTTCTATTCATAAAAGGATCCTAAAAAAATTCACTCAACTGTTTTAAATATTATATGTTTCTTGAGCAGCAAATCAGCATGTTAGAATGATTTCTGAAGGATCATGTGACACTGAAGCCTGGACTAAGGATGCTGAAAATTTAGCTTTCATCACAGGATTAAATTACTTTTTTAAATATATTCAAACAGAAAGCAGAAAGAAAAAATATATACAATAAACAAAATATACAAAATAAATTACAAAACTATATACAAAAAAATAAAATAAAAAGTGAAACATTTTCTTTTAAATATTAGAAAATTAAAAAATGTAATTAACACTTGAAAAACATTTAAAACAATAAAATCAGATAGACAGACAGACAGACAGACAGACAGACAGATAGACAGATAGATAGATAGATAGATAGACAGACATAGACAGACAGACAGACAGACAGAGAGACAGATGGATAGATAGATAGATAGATAGATAGATAGATAGATAGATAGATAGATAGATAGATAGATGGATAGATAGACAGACAGATAGACAGAGAGGTAGACAGATAGATAGACAGATAGATAGATAGATAGATAAATAGATAGATAGATAGATAGAAACTAAGACAAAAACGATTCATCAAAAAACATTTTCGTAAATTGAAATAAAATAAAAACGTCAAAATAAAAGAAAAACTGATACGAAACTAAACTAGCAGCAGTTATTGAAAAACGAACTGAAATAAAATAATAATTATCAAAAATAAATAATCGTTTTTGTAATTATTCTCACCCTGTGGGTGAAAAATATATTAGAGTCCTCAACGGGTCCCGTTTGGTAAACCAGCAACCGCAATAGCCTTGTTAACAGAACACACGACCCGTTATCCGACAGCAGCACTAATTCTGTACCCGACCCGTTTGACATATAGACCGCGACCTAAACCCGCATTAAAACTAGGCTACTGCATCAGTTATCATGATTTATTTTCTCACGTAACACAAGCAATCAAACCAAAATAGGCCATCTAAGTTGCTTTAAAGAAAAATAGACAAGCAGCGCAATAGAAAAAAAAAAGAGAACACTCATCCTTACTGTAAACAATAAAAACGTTTGCCTACATCTTGTGAACAATCTGCCAGGCTGAACAACTATGCATAAAATACACGCTTATAATTCTTCATAAATGAAAAGAACATATTAAAACATGCCAT
This sequence comes from Labeo catla, assembly GCA_012976165.1. Taxonomy (NCBI): domain Eukaryota; kingdom Metazoa; phylum Chordata; class Actinopteri; order Cypriniformes; family Cyprinidae; genus Labeo; species Labeo catla. The sequence goes on from VONZ01000193.1 coordinate 932,614, forward strand.
TTACTGTTAAATGCCATTGTGTCTTCTTGAACTCTGCAGTGTATACGTGGCCGTTGGTCCTTTATAGAAGCATTACAAATAAAACTTATAAAATATATAGCTAGGCTACAGAAAGCACGCAAAACGCACTCCCTAAGCGGTCATTCACTTCAGCAGCAGCGGGAATGGCTATAATGCGCAACACTGCTAATCAAGTGTTAAGACTCTGCCATAATTACTGAATTTATTTTGTCCCAGTTATTATTTATGTGTGTATGTTCGCGGTAAAGTGAGCGAAACATAGCAGTTATAGTATCATGATTATGGTTAAATAAGATAAAAGACATCCAGGCCTAATATAAACAAATTCTATTTATTTTCAAATTAAATAGCACAACACATTTATTATTCAGTCTAGTGCTTTTAAATATAATTGTGTAGATTTATGGAGTAAAAAGGCATGACTGCTTCATTTTTGCTTTTATTTGTATACTTTTACCATCTAATCAATCTCAGCATGCTTTAATTTGTCACTAGACATTTGCATCACTAAGAAATCTTTCTTTGGCCCGCGCTCTGGAAGTGATCTGTTAATTCTGCTAAACTTTAATTACTAAAAGTAAAACTGAAACTAAACTACATAAAAACTAAATAGAAATGTGTTTAAAAAATAAAAACGAAACTAAAACACAATTATTAATGAAACTAATAAAAACGAAACTAAATTTTATTGCAATTTGAAAACTATATTAAAATAAAACAAATTTAAAAAAATCCGAAACTATAATAACCTTGGTATTTGCGTCCAGTGTGCATTTAACATCAATGATGCTATCAGAGATAGTGTTAAGGACATAAAGTCCATCTCAGATGACCTCGTTTCCCTCTGCCAAGTGTGTGAGTGGCGTTTAATTTACGAGCAGTAAGGACATTAGGTAAATGACAGGAAAAGTGCTTCATCTTGCCCAATGATAAACGCCAGAGGAACACAGCAAGGACTGCTATCAAAATGCCAATATCCCAAAATTGATTTCAGGGTGAAAGTGAAATGCCTGCTAAGATCACATTATGACCGCCATCCCTCTCTATGTACCGACGGCTGGGCAGGACATACTGACTTTGTTTCTTAATTGCCAAAATGATACTTTTTCATTTCAAACATGCATCAATATGGAGTCATCACACTACTTTCTTAATTAAAGCTAAAATGATGTACGAAAAACAGTGATTTCTGGCTACTCTACCCTGCAAACTGGAGGAGAGTTGATGTCAAAAGTCTAATGACAGTGTTCACCGTGTCCTCAGAGCGCCCTCATTATCACGATAGCTGGTAATATCCGCCGCTGTTGCATGTACACTCGTAAATACATCTGACCCTTTTGTCCGTGTCTCTTTTGCCTCTACACACGTCTGGTGTCTGTTTAGACGTTTGATTTGTGGCCAGACCTGCAGATAGAAGCACAAAGACATTTATGGCCTTCCTCCAAGCAGACTGCTCTCATCATATCAAAGCAGAGTCCAAACCATGAGGAGTGATCACCAAATTCAGCATTGTACCAAACCCTTCATTGTGAGAGGTTCTGCAGGGAGCCATGATAAGCGTTTGGTTGTATGGTGGCCTCGAGCCAATGTGGAAATGGTACAATGGTCTGTACGCTGCAGATACCGAGTGCTCTTTATACATGCTGAGTGATCGTTTGACATGCATTGATTGCAATCCAGCAAATGGCAATCCTGCCAGAGTCGGGACACTTTGCGGCAACAGTTCAAGATATGATCATACAAGAAGATGATTACTGCCTGAAACATACGCTTTGTGTTTCAAATTGTCATATCGGTTTCACAACGCAATGTGATTAGTCATTTACATTTTATTTTTATGCAACTTGCATGGATTGAATGAATATTTGTCATGCATTTAAAAGACTGAATCTTTATTATTGCATTTTTTTTTTAATCACACATTGCATTCGCACCCATAATCTAGTGTTTCTTTCAGTGCAGTTTATGCATGCAACACAGTTGTACTTTAAATGAAAATTTAAAGTTTTAATGTTTTTGAAAAAACTCAAACTCATCAAGGCTGCGTTTATTTGATCATTTAATCACAGTAAAAATTTCATTTTTCATTTTTACAATTTCAAGTAACTGTTTACTATTGTAATATATTTTAAAATAATTTATTCCTGTGATGCAAAGCTGAATTTTCAGCATCATTACTCCAGTCTTCAGTGTCACATGATCCTTCAGAAATCATTCTAATATGCTGATTTGCTGCTCAAGAAAGATTTCTTATCATTAGTGTTAAAAATATTTGTGCTGCTTTCTATTTCTGTGAAAACTGTGAAACAGTTTCTTTTGCAGATTATGTGTTAAATAAAAAAAGATCAAAAGAACAGCATTTATTTGAAATGTAGGTATTTTGTAATATTATAAATGTCTGTCACTTTTGATCAATTTAATGCATCCTTTCTGAATAAAAGTATTCATTTCTTTAAAAAAATCTTACTGACCCCAAACAATAAAGAAAAGTGAAATGCAAATCTGAAAGTGCAAGAGAGACAGAAGAGCAAAACGTTTAAGATAAAGCTGATAAAGTTTGCATTTTACATTACAATAACCCAGGCAGAAATGAAGCTTTTGACCAATCATCTTCCAGTAGAGAGAACCTATATATTAGCACAAACAAAACAGTCGCTCAAAACACCTGATAGCTCCTCAAGATAAATTTCCTCAAACCTTTTATACCAAAGTGATAAGAGTGAGTACTAATCTATTCCTATGTATTCATTTAAGTGTTTATTTCAGAAATATTATTGCATCTGAATGCCAAATTACCCATTGCCACAATCCATTCTTGTGATAAAATAGCATGTTGTAAGATGCAAGATATCAAAAGCTCCAAAAGAGAGATGAAACTACACCTATTGCACTTCTCTTCTGAACCGCACACCGATTTCCTCTTGAATCGACCGGACAGTGCAGAGTGAATCCATTTACTTCCAAAATCAACTTATAGAACAATTTGGAAAGAGCATCACCGCACTTCTCGATAGGATATTTATCCAAACACATTCATTTATGTCTAAAGTGCATGCAAACAGATGTAAAAATATCAGATTAGTGCATTAGGCCTTTGTTGCAAAACTTCCTAGTTTTACAGAGCTTTACAAGCTAGATTTCAAAATAGAAACAATACAGTCATGCACACTAGCAGCTCATTGTTATGCTAATCAGTTGAGTGGCTGTGAAAGTGTCCAGGCCAATTTTACAACCTGCAATATTTCAAACGTACAGATATTAAAGGGCATCCACTCAAGTAGAGTGTTGCTGCTGTAAAAACCAACACATCCTCTTAGTAATTGACATTGTGGAGTCATTCGGTCAAGAACAAATAGGCAAATGCTGTTGAGCAACAAAATCGAGGAGGATGCGGGCTTACCTTCCCCGTCTTGGATAATTTGAGTGGAAAGAGGCAAAAGAAGAGAAACTTCGCCCAGCTGAGAAGAGCCGCCAAGCACCAGTTCAGACGGGCCATCCCGGTCCGTACCTCGTACCCTGAACGTCCTTCTATGATATCCCGACACGCTTGATTTAATTACGGTCCTGTCACGAGGATTAAAGGAGCCAGCCTGCAAATCCAAAGTCAAACTACTGGTCCGTCTTCATTCATTCGCAAGGTCCTCTCTCGACAGGGCGTCCCTGAGACCAGCGCTTGACTCAGGTTGGCTGTACCCTGATGTGAGCGTGTACGGAGAGTTGGTGCTGCTTCTAGCTCACTGGATGCTGCAGAAGCAGCGGAAAGGAGGGGGAATGGAGCGGAGGGGGGTGGGGAGGGGTGCATGGCGTTCATCATAGACAGAGAAACACAAGGGATCGGTGCTGGAGACCAAAATTACCACTCGGCAAGTGCTGAATACAAATGAAAACATTGCCGAGTAAATACCAGATGACTGGTAACTTTCTGGTAATCAACAATCACAAACTGACCCTCGTTGATGTAAGTGATGTACACATTTCAAATCAAACACTGAAACTGCTAATGGAAATACACCTTCCAACAACTTTTTCTATTTACTTTACTAAAGAACACAGGGACTCCAATGGAGGAATAGAGTAGAATAGAATAGAATAAAAAAAGAACTGCCCTAGCTTGTGAATCTGCCATACATATAAATCATTTAATTTAATAAAGACTCATAAGCAATATGAAATCAAACACTGAACCTGTCTACTATAGAAAATGCATCTGTGAAATACACAATAAATAGAATAGAATAGAATAGAACATTAAATCAAACAATAAAACAAACTAAATCGTATGCATCTTATAACTTTTTCCCTATTGGATTTACTATAACAGTGAATAGAATAGAATCGAATAGAATCGAATCTGCCATGCATACGAAACATTTATTTATTTAATAAAGACTCAAACAATATGAAATCAAACACAAACTGTCTACTATAGAAAATGCATCTGAGCAATGCAGAATAGAACAGAACAGAACAGAATACAATAGAATAGAATAGAATAGAATAGATATAACAATATTAAAATAAAACAACAAAAGTGCCTAATAAAAAAAAAAGCATCTTATATCTTTTCCCAATTGGATTTACTATAACACAGTGAATAGAATAGAATAGAATAGAATAGAATAGAATAGAATAAAAAAAAACACCAAAACTGCCTACAAAAGAAAATGCATCTTATAACAACTTTTACCATTTGATTTACTAGGGAACACAGAGAATAGAATAAAAGAATAGAATAGAACAGCATAGAATTGAATAGAATAGAATAGAATAGAATAGAATAGAATAGAATAGAATAGAATAGAATATTAAATCAACCAACAAAATTGCCTACTAAAAAAGCATGATAACAATTTTTCCTGTTGGATTTACTATAACAGTGAATAGAATAGAAAAGAAAAGAAAAGAAAAGAATAGAATAGAATAGAATAGAATAAAAAACACCAAAATCTCTACAAAAGAAAATACATAACTTTTACCATTTGATTTACTAGGGAACACAGAGAATAGAATAGAATAGAATAGAATAGAATAGAATAGCTCATAGTTTGTAAATGTCATACACAACTGACAACGCTCTTGTAACCATTAAAAAAAATAATTATTAAATGCATCAAGTAAAATACAAAAATCTAGTTAAAGTCTAGTTAAACCTATCATTTTTATTTATATGTGCCAAGATACCACTACAATTAGTCAAAATAATTTAAAACTAAAACTAAAAAAAAAAAACTCTAATCCTTGTGTTTAATAGTCATGAAGATGTTGCAAGAAGATGTTGCAAAGAAAATCTTAAAAGTTCTGAAAAAAATTCTTTGAGAAAAATATAATTAATATATAATAAAATATATATTTAAATACTGCAAACACCCTGGTAGACACAACATTTTGTTTCAAGATGCCATACCATCACATCCACGGGTACAATGGTAAATGACCTGTAAAAATGATCACATGAAATGGAACACAGCACCCCAGGGATATCTTGTTAGGACAGGAGTAGAAACATAATTAAGATTGACTAGCTCAAACAAATTGCAAAACGGGCTTGCTCTTGACCCTGTGGAATGTTTCTTCTGGTCTGAGTATGTTCTCATTAGGTATATTAAGAATAACACATTTCACAATCACAACAGACTTACAGTCACATCTGTACATTATGCTTGTCAAGAGAGCGATATGAACTAACAGAGCAGTGGATGAAATGTATATTAGCCAGGAGTGAACGCAGAAACTTTTATATAGAATATTAAATCTAAATGTCAACAGTTTAAAAGACAAGAATTTTATAGCAGATGAAGAACAGAAGAGAAACAGCTGAGACCACAATGCCTCAGTTTACCACATGACAAATATGACAAATGACAAGAAGACAACTACACTATCCAATAAAAACAAATCAGCATTCAAAGCTAAGACTTAAATAGCAGAAAACCAATAATGCATTGTACCAAAAACCTACTCAAGATATACTTTCAATTCAACCTTAAAAAGTACAGATTCAAATTTTATGTAATTTAACTGTAATTGCGAGAAAGTTGGTCAGAATGGGGTGACGAAGTCGCTATTACAGTACCTCTTTCATTTTTTACTCTGTGGTGGAAAAAAGTTGGAATTTCTACAGTACCTCAATTCAGACTTTGTTTTTCGCTATTCTAAGAAAAAAAAAAAATCACTATGAGATTAGGGCTGTCAAATGATTAATCGCCATTCATTGCATACAAAATAAAAGTTTGAGTTTGCCTAATAAATGTGTGTGTACTGTGTGTAATTATTATATATATACAAATGCACACAAATTAATGTATATACACTGACCAAAATTATAAACGCAACACTTTTGTTTTTGCCCCCATTTTTCATGAGCTGAACTCAAAGATCTAAGACTTTTTCCATGTACACAAAAGGCCTATTTCTCTCAAATATTGTTCACGAATCTGTCTAAATCTGTGTTAGTGGGCACTTCTCCTTTGCCGAGATAATCCATCCACCTCACAAGTGTGGCATATCAAGATGCTGATTAGACAGCATGATTATTGCACAGGTGTGCCTTAGGCTGGCCACAATAAAAGGCCACTCTAAAATGTGCAGTTTTACTGTATTGGGGGGTCGGAACACCAGTCAGTATCTGGTGTGACCACCATTTGCCTTACGCAGTGCAACATATCTCCTTCACAGTTAATCAGGTTGTTGATTGTGGCCTGTGGAATGTTGGTCCACTCATCTTTAATGGCTGTGCGAAGTTGCTGGATATTGGCAGGAACTGGAACACTACACTACACTTGCCCATACCATAACCCCACCGCCACTATGGGCCACCTGATCCACAATATTGACATCAGCAAACCGCTCACTCACACGACGCCATACATGCTGTCTGCCATCTGCCCTGTACAGTGAAAACCAGGATTCGTCTGTGAAGAGAACACCTCTCCAAAGTGCCAGACACCATAGAATGTGAGCATTTGTCCACTCAAGTTGGTTACGATGACAAACTGCAGTCAGGTCAAGACCTCAAAGAGGACGAGCATGCAGATGAGCTTCTCTGAGACGGTTTCTGACAGTTTGTGCAGAAATTCTTTGGTTATGCAAACCGATTGTTGCAGCAGCTGTCCGGGTGGCTGGTCTCAGACGATCTTGGAGGTGAAGATGCTGGATGTGGAGGTCCTGGGCTGGTTTGGTTACACGTGGTCTGCGGTTGTGACGACAGCTGGATATACTGCCAAATTCTCTGAAACGCCTTTGGAAACGGCTTATGGTAGAGAAATGAACATTCAATTCACGGGCAACAGCTATGGTGGACATTCCTGCAGTCAGCATGCCAGTTGCATGCTCCCTCAAAACTTGCGACATCTGTGGCATTGTGCTGTGTGATAAAACTGCACATTTTAGAGTGGCCTTTTATTGTGGCCAGCCTAAGGCACACCTGTGCAATAATAATGCTGTCTAATCAGCATCTTGATATGCCACACCTGTGAGGTGGATGGATTATCTCGGCAAAGGAGAAGTGCTCACCAATTTAGATAGATTTGTGAACAATATCTGAGAGAAATAGGCCTTTTGTGTACACAGAAAAAGTCCTAGATCTTTGAGTTCAGCTCATGAAAAATGGGGGCAAAAACAAAAGTGTTGCATTTATAATTTTGGTCAGTATATTCAAGATAAATATGTTATTTATATACACATTTTTTTATTTATAATATAAACTATATAAAATGATAATAAATAAATATTCTTGTAAATGCTTCTTAAATATATACATGAATGTGTTTGTATTTATATATACACATAATTACACACAGTATACACATAAATATTAGGCAAAATAAAACTTTTATTTTGTATGCGATTAATCACGATTATGAGATATATACTCATTATGATATGTAGAAGAAATTTTTTTTTTTTTTAATACATTTTTTTATTTTACAGGTTCCTGTCTTCAGCTTAGCAAATTCAAACAAATGAAACCAATAGAAACCCATGCAATTTGTTGCTGCAAATATAAAAATCCAAAATCAGTCACGTATGCAGTTCAGTCAGGATGCCGCTATAGTCCACTGTATCCATTTCCTCTGAGCTAAACGCAGCATGAACTTATCACATTACAAAACAAGAAGTGGATACGGCGTGTGCCTACAATCAAACACCTTTAATCTTCTGCATGAGTGCCTGTTTAACCAAGACAGAAGAGAAGATAGGCTTCATATGACATTCAGTTTATAGAGTCTTTTTTTTTGGGAACACTTGGGACAAAGGAGGGGGAACAGTTTTTGGATAGGATACTAAGTGGGCCATGACTAATTCAGTGGTTGTTTCGGACCGGACTGGCTGCGGGAGATATAGAGAGTCTGGTTCAGAGCCAGACCACAGCAGCCAATATCATCTTCACAATGCCGTATGCATAATGTACACAATGGGGTGATGCTGTTGATTTAGAATGTCACACAAAAGAATGAGGACCCTTTTTAAATACTAATCAAAGCACACCAAGGCAACAAATAGCCACTGCTGATACGCACTGAAATAGTTGCATGAACACAACTTTTAAAATTGAAACCTTCAAGAAATGCATGTCCATATATGCGGCTTACAAAGAAACAACGTCCATCAAATGCATGCAATTAAAACATCCAAATATATATTATTATGGCTGGGTTTTGACACAAATCTCATGATTCACAAGCTTGCAATTCGATTGGATTCCCGATTCAATATTGAATATTTTGGCTATATATCAGGTACAGTGCATGCCGAATCTTCTCAAGCAAAAAAAAATATATATATATATATATATATATATATATATATATATATATATATATATATATATATATATATATATACACACACACACACACACACACATATATGTGTATATACACACACACACACACATATATATATATATATATATATATATATATATATATATATACACACATATTTACAAGGAGGATGCAAGCAAAATCCTAATAGGCCAACATAACCCTTCTTATTACATTATTTATTATGGTGTTTTGGTAGTGACACATTTGGGGAGGGGATAAATATTCCAAAACTTTCTGAAAATACAATATGAGAATTAACTGCACAATTACTAAAAATGTGTACCTTTGATAGTATACAATTTGCATACATTTTTCAAGACGTTTCCAACTCCTGCCAACCCTACCCCAGCCTGATAAGTATACCAAAACCCAAAAAAAGTGTCAAAACAGTTGAGCCTAACCGGCTAGGCCCAGCGTGGGAGACCAGCTAACCTGGTTATATCTGTATTTTTCATCAGGTTTTTAGCAGTGTGTCCTGATCTCTATAACCCCTAAAAATGTGCACCATCTCAAAACAAACCCTGCCACCCACTGCAGATGTCCATATTAGATTAGTTCCTCACAAAAAGTAGCTAAACAAATTTCCATCAGCGGAGTCTCTGGGCAGATATCCATCAGCTGCCAAGCCTTCGCTCAGTGTCTGTATAAAATCATAGAGGATGTGACTAGGCTGGCTTTATGAGAGGGAAATGAGATGTGCGCAAAAAAAAAAAAACGAAACCAGGGAAATCTGTGAACTTGTGGATGCATAACCTCAGCCTGGGTGGGTCTCTGCTGCATCCTGTTTTCCAGAGATCTTTCATGCAAAAATGGGAAAAATTGCAATTTTGACAGCTACTACGTTATCTTCCATTACAGACAGGCAATGATACGCCGCCGTCTCCGCTGATAAGTGCGTATGCCTTCAGGACATCACACACAAGCCCTAGTGATCCGTGTTTCTCCAGAACAGCTCTGAGTATGTCCGACATTAAAAGGCAGGAGACAGCTGGGTGGGGATTGGAGAGGCTTCCTGTTTGATATGAGAAAAAACCTAGAAGTGTGTTTGTTCCTCAAAATCAGGGCTTTTCTGGGAAATCAGGAGAGACACAGGGCTTAGTCTGCATTGTTTCGGAGAGTAAAAGGGAAAGTGGCCCTGAAGCAAACAGTCAGTCTACCTGACGCTCCTCCTGTGGTAATAATCACAAACACACATCTGCACTGCTGCATTTATCAAGCCAATCCATCATCTACTGGATGCCCCACTGGCAGATCATTTTACTTGACTAGAAACGAGACAAAAACACTAGAAAAGTAAGATAATATTAAGATAATAATTATGTTTTGCATTACAAAAATGGCTATCAGTTCAATAATTACAACTTTCTGCATTGCTATATTCTCACTACTACAGCATATCCAGCTTTTTTTCATCTTTATTTATTTATTTTTTTTACTTGTGCTTTTTCTACACTGCTATAATGCAGTATTTTTATGTGTTAGCTTAAAAAAATCCTACATATTAATAAATAAATAAATGAGCAATTTTTTTTTTACAATTTAATTACAATTATCAATGAAAGTCAGTACAAAAACAACCAAAATAAATACATATTTCACGATGTAAATAAATAAATTAGATTAATGTATTTAGATTTTAGGTTAGAGACAGGGAAAATAAATATTACATTACATAGTGTTATAATATAATATTATATATATACACATGTTATAATATTATATTATAATAAATAAATAAATAAGCAATATTTTTTACTTTAACAATTTAATTACAAGTTGGTACAAAAACAACCAAAATAAAAATAAAAATAATTTTTTTTATGAATAAGTATATTTTTTTATGAATAAATAAATTTGATTCATGCATTCAGATTTTAGGCTAGAGGCAGGGAAAATACTATATTATAATAAATAAATTAGCAATAATTTTTATTTATTTATGTATTTATTTATTTTTACAATTTAATTACATTTATCAATGAAACTGTACAAAAACAACCAAAATAAATAAATATCTTATGATATAAATAAATAAAATTAGATATACGTAATCAGATTTTAGGTTGGAGGCAGGAAAAGTACTATATTATAATTTAAATATATTATTTTAGATATTGCTATAATATTATTTATTCATATATGTGACCCTGGACCGCAAAACCAGTCATAAGTAGCCCGGGTATATTTGCAGCAATAGCCAAAAATACATTGTATGGGTCAAAATTATTTTTCTTTTATGACAAAAATGATTAGGATATTAAGTAAAGATCATGTTCCAGTAAGATATTTTGTAAATTTCCTACTGTAAATATATCAAAACTTCATTGTTGATTAGTAATATGCATAGCTAAGAACTTCATCTGGACAACTTTAAAGGTGATTTTCTCAATATTTGGGTTTTTTTGCACCCTCAGATTACAGATTTTCAAATAGTTGCATCTCAACCAAATGTTGTCCTATCTTCATAGATCATGCATCAATGGAAAGCTTAATTATTCAGCTTTCAGATGATGTATAAATCTCAATTTCAAAAAACTGACCCTTATGACTGGTTTTGTGGTACAGGGTCACATATATATGAATAAATAAATAATATTGCCATTACATTTTTTTAAAAAAAAAAAAAAAAAAAAAAGTACTTAACTTTTCACTAGTTTTCAAATTTGAACAATTCAAGTATAACCATCTATCACTTAGACTGCATAACAACTACTCTGACAGCCTGAAAACAAAAATACCTCATGCAGCGACCACAAAACTGCACAAGCAGATGAAGAATTACAGTCCCATGCAGGAAGATATACTCTCCACATCTCCACAAGTACTGATACTGAAAACAATAATATGATTATCAGTGCAATTTAGCCCAATTGTTGGTTTAACTGAAATCGACCAACAAAGACACGAGGTAAAGAATGTGAACGGCCTTTAATTTCCATCCGTTAAGCTTGCTCAGCACGCTGTGGAGAAACGGTGAGAGTGCCTGTGCTTAATCAAATTAGACTTTGCATGCATTTGTGTGTGTGCGCGCACCCTGAGCCAGTGCTACACTCAGTCCCATATATGCAATTCACTCTTGAAAATGAATAACTCCCTCCAGGATAACTTCTGCAGACTCGTTTTCTGTGTGCACAGCAAAATGAGAGACTCGTTTTTATATTTTAACTCTTTCCCATAACTAACAATGTCAGTACAGGAATGCTGAGGTCTGGCAATCCACCATGACATCATATGATGTGCTAAGTGACTGATTTGAAACACTATATAGGCAATAGCATCTACGTTTCCATATTCAGTTCAGTTGTATAATACAATGATATTTTTTTATTAAACCCAAGCTATATCACTATATGTACAATAAAACACCTCTGAACCATTTTTTATACAAATAATTGCAAACCTCAACATAACCTCAGCGACTGATGAAATCAGTTACCCTTTCTCCTCCTCCTATTGATCCTAAAGCCATTCAGAGGATTGAACAAACTACAAATGGAGACATATGGCAGGCTTCTGACTAATTAATAGAAATTTCTCATTCAATGACTCCAGATTTCGTCAAAGAAGAGTTGAAAACTTGCATTATGAAAACTTGCATTATGCTTAAAATACAGGACGTTAAGCACAGGGAGTATGTAGAACACAAATAATGGTGGCATTCATTTTAAAATAAAATAAAATTTCAAATTAAATTAAATTCATTTTATTTCATTTTGGTCAGAGTTTACATGCTGTCATCGGTTAGTAAGTTAACTGTTAATTTCTCAAAAAATAAATAAATAAATAAAATTATAAACTACATAAAAAGAAGCAACATGACAATACATTGTTTTTTTTTTTTTGCATTTTCAATCTACTTTATTAAATTGCTTTTTGACTGAAATGTTTCCTCTGATTGAAATAAAAATCATTATTTCAAAGCCATTGCAAAGAAGTGTTGCTACTGTCAACTAAAACCAAAATTAACTATTAAAAATAACTCAAACATTTTTCCAGTTAATTGAAATAAAGCTGAAATAAAAAAATATATATATTACATAAAAAAATAAAAATAAATAAATAAAGTTCCCCTGGCAGCTTACTTTATTTACTAAATTTACTAAAACTAAAATACAATAAAGCTAAATAGAAATATTAAAAGAAAAACAAAAACTAATGAAAATAGGGCTGTCAAACGATTAATTGCGAGATATATATATATATATACACACATACATACACACACACATATATAAATATATATATATATATATATATAATTACTGTTATATAATGTAATATATTGTATTTATGGTAATATACTTACTGTTATATAATACGCATAATACAATTTAACAATAGAAATTGAGATGTAGCAATTATATTACCTTTTTTACACAATATTTACTCAGAATTCACAAAAAGAAAAAACAAAATCCATTTTTCTGAAACACATGCCTACTACTAATGATCATTACTGTTAATCAGCCTAACGGGCCTGGTTATCATAAGCCAATGCCGATTATCCCAAAATGGCCTACTATGAGGCAAAACATTTTATCACTGCTGAACACTCTCAGACTGAGGCAGAGGGAGAAAAGAAAATAGGAGGAGGGGAAGCAGGATTAGCCAAAGTATCCTGGGCCGCAGCGGCCCCACAATGAAGCTTTAATTGGACTTCTTTTGTCTCGAAATTGAACATTTCTGTGTGGGCCTTTAAGAAGCCGCACAAAGGAGGGGAAAAGGGAGGGAAAGAAAAGGCAAAAGAGGAGGAAAACGGGGAAGAATATCCTCTTGAACTCACTTCGCTCAGGATATTTGGTGGCAGTGTCTTATCAAAGCTCTAACATGACTCATGGGGTCTCTTCCTCCACCTGAACACTGCTTATTTAAGCCCGCTACTGAATGGAAGCTAATCAGAGAGAGTGTGGGAACTCAAGCATACAGCCTAACAGAGACTCATCCTCACTAAGGAACCTTCAGCTATGCCAGGCGGCATTTTGCATTTTTAAGTGTACACGGAATCACAACGGTGCAGAATGATTCACAAAAGAACTACTGCATTAATGAATCATTCCAAAAGACCCTAAAATTGTCTTTAAAAACATTTAGTGCACTTACTAACCAATGTTAATGACATGTAAATAAATAAAAAAATAAATAAATAAGATAAGATAAAAATACTATTTTAAAATAAAAATTGTAAATAAATATTCTAATATAGTATGCTGTTAAAACCAAAAACCACTATTTTATTAATGAATCAGTTAAAAAGATTCTAAAATTGTCTTAAAAAGACTTCTAGTAAAATAAATTTAAAAAAATAAAATATTATAATAAATATAGTATGCTGTAAAAAAAACTAACACCACAATTTTATTAATGAATCAAAATCAAATAAAATAAATAAATAATAATATTCTAATAAATATATAGCATGCTCTTAAAACCAAAAATCACAGTTTATTAATAAATCAGTTAAAAAGACCCTAACTGTCTTTAAAAAATATCTAGTGCACTTACTAACTGATGTTTGTGACATGTAAATAAAGACACTGTCCAAAAATAAGATAAAAAAATAAAACATTTGAAAAATAAAAACAATATAAAAATAAAAAAAATAAAATATGTAAATGTAAATAAAGGCATTGTCCATAAAATAAAATAAAATTAAATTAAATTTTAAAATAAAAAAATAAAAATAAGAACCATTTTAAAATAAAAATGTAAAATAATATTATAATAAATATAGTATGCTGTCAAAACCAATCGGCTAAAAAGACACTAAAATTGTCTTATAAATAAATCTAGTGCACTGATGTTTAAGGACACTGTCCAAAAGAAAATAAAATAAAAGAAAATAAAAGAAAATAAAAGAAAAGAAAAGAAAAGAAAAGAAAAGAAAAGAAAAGAAAAGAAAAGAAAAGAAAATGTTGAAACAAAAACACTATTTATTAATAAATTGGTTTAAAAGACCCTGACTGTCTTAAAAAGATATCTAGTGCACTTACTAACTGATGCTTACAACATAAATAAAGACACTGTCCAAATTAAATTAAAAAAAAAAAAATTAAAACAATAAATAAAATAAAAACCATTTTAAAAAAGACAACTAAAATAAAAACATTTTAACATAAAAATGTAAAATAATATTATATAAAAACACTTTTATATTAATAATTTTATTAATAAATCAGTTAAAAAGACTAAAAAGCTAAAATTGTCTTATAAAGAAATAGTGCACTAACTGATGTTTATGACACGTAAATAAAGACACTGTCTACAATAAAATAAAATAAAATAAAAAAATAAATAAATTAAAATTTTAAAAAAGTAAAATAATTTCTATTTTGTTTAGAATTCACTCCTGAGCATTCCTTCAAAGGGAAAATGCTTGAACAGGAGGGACATAACGGGGTCACAACAGCTTGACCCCCAGACTGCCATGTAATCATCTATGTGTTTAATGAAGGTTGTGCTTGCACATCCTCTCCATTAAGGAAAAGAGAATGAAGCAATGAAAAGCCATAAAGAGTTTTAGGCAGTAAGACTCTCTCATCCCTCATTCAAACACAGTCCATTGTTAAGAAAGATCTGACTGTTCCTCGTGGGAATCTGTGAGGTGTCAGAGGACGCTGACAATGCCTTTACACAATATACATGGGGTATAAGTGCAAACAGACCAAAAAGGTTACCTTTTTGCAATCAGATATGTCCAACTATTTTATCACACACATATATATGTGTATAGTATTTGCAAGACAGCAAAAGTCTTTGGCTATACGTAAATGTAATGCTGCAGTAGAGTTGCTTTTTGTTCATAAAACCAAATCATGCTAGGGAAGAAAATTACAGCAGTACCATAATTGTCAGCCAGTATTAACGTTTTTATTTAATCATACAGCGCAACAATGGATATTTAATAGTGCAAGCTCATTTCTGCCTACATTTACATATTTACATTTTTTAAAATAATTTTTAATAACATTAACAATTGTTTCCAGGATAAAAAAAAATGGTAATTGTGACTTTTTATCTTGCAGTTCAGACCTTTTTCTTGCAATTTGCAAAGTTTATATCTCACAGTTCAGACTTTTTATTATAATTCTAAGAACAAAAAGTGAGAATTGTGAGATATAAAGTCCAAATTGTGAGATATAAACCCAGTATGCAAGTTAAGCTGAAAATATGTAAGATAAACACAATTATGAGAGGAAATTGTGAGATAAAAAGTCTCAATTAACTTTTTTAATCCATGGCAGAAAAAAACTCATGTAAACTGAATTCTGAGGGGAAAAAGCAAGACTTACAATATATTTATTATTTAATTAAACATTTGGGAAATTTCTAGCAACTTCTGAGTGGAATTTGTCACATTTTAACCCTTTAATTGTCACTCCCATTTTTTGAACACAGTCATAAAATTGCATTATCCAGACCAAAATTTTTATAATTCATGCAATGTCTGATTTTAAAATGCCTTTTAAAGGACGAATTTTGAGATTTTAAGTTTTGAACTGATATATAATTTCTTATGGTTCCTAAAACGTGTGAAATTATAACAAACTCTAAGCAGAATATTCGAAGATCATTAATACAGTGAAAACACATTTACTGCACCGCTGTTGTTCTCTCTAGTGCATTCTGGTTCCACTGTATTCATAACTGCTGTGTCTTTCCACATTGATGAATGGCCGAGGGGCATGTACGGCTGCCAAGGGAGCATTTTATGTAAGAGATAGCTAATCCCATTACCCCTAGCTGGAACATAGCAGTGTGCCGCACTGCCAGAGGCTGAGAGTATTGGCCCGTGACTCCAGCATTACAGCGAGAGTGGGAGGAAAGAGCCCGTCCCACCGTAACCTCCATGGATGACTTTGAATCACTTACACAAATATCGTATCAATTTTTCCAATGAGACTGAATACTGTGTCTGCGTATGCATTCAAGAGAAAGACAGTGAAGAATATAAACACTGACTGTCTGAAGTCAGGGCAAATGCTCATAATAATACTCCACTGTATGAATGAATCATATAACTAGATTTTGGGGAAAAAAAAACCTCTGTGACAGAGAAGGATGTGTAAGTTGTAATCTGTATTTATGTTGAAAACTAAATAAAAATAAAATAAAATAAATTTATATATTTAAAAAAAATACTATAATGCCCTTTTATTGTTTACTCTAACTGAGGGGTCTAACTATGAAATAACCACATTAGGGGCTTTCTTAGAAATAAAATAAAATAAAATAAAATAAAATAAAATAAAATAAAATAAAATAAAAGTACATTTCATTATAAACTTTTTGTTTACTATATATATATATATATATATATATATATATAATATATATATATATATATATATATATATATATAATATTTTAAATATATTATTATTTTATAATATAATATTTTTATAATATTTTTTATTTTAAATAATAATAATAATAATAAATAAATAAATAAATAAATAAATAAATAAGAGCATTTAATGAGATCATTTCTGTAATAGTTTTCTTGTCACATGACTTCCTGAAATTTGATTACATCACATCCAATTAAAACTTTGTTTTTGCCCCTCCTAACCAATTTTTAACCTTTTAATTAAACTTTTTCAGTCTCATCAGTTACACCATCCAGGCATTTTGTTCATCATTCAGCATCATAACTTAAAAGATCCAGCCCCCTAAAAAAATTGGCATTGCATCACTGACCCAAAAATATCAAATATCAACCCTCATTAAAGCCATAGAGGAATAGAGGAAACCGAAGCCGTAACATTTCATTCCCATAAGCAATTTGAAAGGTCACTGTTTTGGCCAGTTGCTCAGCAATACCATCCAGAGACTGTGTAAAAGAGCCTGTTATTTTGATCCACAGTCTGTGTCCATAAAACCCGTCACTAAGAGGCAGAACCTCCACCAGGACCCAACCTGGAGACATGCCTCACTTGTGTAGACACGCTTCACTTGTGGGCTCCTATAGTGTGAAGCGCACATAAAGACCATCCTGAGGGTTAAATAGACCCCCTGAATGACCTGCAGGCACTGTGACCAGGAATTCGAGACATTCACAACACAAAGCCATCACGACACATCAAAACAGTTGCGCCAAAGCACCGTCAAAGCCCTGCGGCTTTTCATGGATCTGTCATCTGACTCTTTGTTATGGTCTGTGCATCTAACCTTTGCCGGTGAACTCTTGTACATCGCCAGCTTATTTCCTCAGACCAACATGACTGGTGGCAGCTGATGTTAATGGACATAGCAGACAATGTGGGGAAGAGTGCTAATGACATGACTGTTTTAAGTTCCTTCCCCCCTCCAATGTAAAAGGCTTTTGTTTGTCCTTCAAAGTGAGCAGCAATTGCAATGTATAGAATTGGTAGAACACTAATTTTTAGGACTAAACGACAAATTATCCACCAAACTACAGTAATGATCAAATCCAACTGTATATACTACACTCTGCCTATACTGTTACTTAAAAATAAGGCAACCTGTTGCAGTCAGCAACTGAGAATGTAAAATAAAAAAAATAAAAAAGCAAGAGAATTTAGCATTTAGTACTGCAAGAATCTACAAAGCTCATTCGATTTCATTGTTTGATTTGTAAAGTCAACCCAAAAATGAAAATTTACTCACCCTCAGACTATCCAAGATGTAGGTGAGTTTGATTCTTCATCAGAACAGATTTGCTCAGCAATGGATCTTCTGCAGTGAATGGGTGTCATCAGAATAAGAGTAAAAATACCTGATAAAAACGTCTCAATCATTCACAAGTAATACAAAAAATCCACAAACTGTGTTTATAGTAAACAAATCCATCTTTAAGATGTTTTTTTACTTCAAATCATCACGTCCAGCTGATCATAATATAATCTACAATATTGCTTTCTCCAATAAAAAAATAAACTATGTTTCTGGATTTTGATGTGAGAGAACAACAGTGGATGGTAGGGCTAGGCAATATGGGCAAAAATTATCACTATTTTTTTTTTTTCATATTAGTCGATATTGATAATTATCACAATAAATTACCTCATTTTTATTTCTTTCAAGTTTAAAGGTAGATTTTTGCTACAATGTAAAAGTTGTAAAAACAGACTGTTAATTGTGGCTTTAAGACTTTATGGTCTTCATGTTTTTTTTATTCTTTACATTTTTTCCTGCATTTTTCCATAACAGAATAAGCATCTTCATAGAAAATAAGAAAAAAAAATTATGTCTTAGTTCTGCAGGTTTTAAAGGAGAAGTCCACTTCCAGAACAACAATTTACAAATAATGTACTCACCCCTTGTGATCAAAGATGTTCATGTCTTTCTTTCTTCAGTCGTAAAGAAATTATGTTTTTTGAGGAAAACATTTCAGCATTTTGGTACCAAATAACTTGAACTCCCAAATAAAATTTTTAGCGGCTTCAAACGATCCCACCTGAGAAAGAAGTCTTATCTAGTGAAACGATCGGTTATTTTAATAAAAATAATACAATTTATATACTTTTTAATGCCAAATGCTCGTCTTGTCTTACTCTGCTTGGACTGTTTTTGTTCCGGTTCATGACTGTTAGGGTATGTCAAAAAACTCAAATCTCATGTTCTCCCTCAACTTCAAAATTGTCCTACATCACTGTTTTAGCTTTTTTGTCAAGGGTCTTTGATCTTCTTTGCATGTTCACTTTGCATAGACTGGGTGGGTACTTCTGCAGCGATGTAGGATGATTTTGAAATGATTCTTGAAGTTGAGGGAGAAAATACGATTGGAGTTTTTCGACATACCCTAACTGTCTTGAGTCAGAATACACAGAGTTCATGGAGAGAAAGGCAAGACGAGCGTTTGAGATTAAAAAGTATTTAAATTGTAGTTTTTAAATAGAAATAACTGATCATTTCGCTAGATAAGACCCTTCTTCCTCAGCTGGAATCGTTTACAACCACATTTGGGATCGTTTGAAGCCGCATTTAAACTGCATTTTGGAAGTTTAAAATCGGGAACCATATCAGTCCATTATATGGAGAAAAATGCAGAAATGTTTTCCTCAAAAAACAATTTCTTTACAACTGAAGAAAGAAAGACATGAACATCTTGGATGACAAAGGGGGTGAGTACATTATATGTGAATCTTTGTTTTGGAAGTGGACTTCTCCTTTAATAAGTAATATTGTTTCAAATCAAGAAACAGGTTTGTGTTGTGTAACAATAATTAATAATATTAATAATAATAATAATAATAATACATATAATATTATTAATAATAATAATATATAATAATAATAATAATAATAATAACTTTTTTGCCTCTTAGAAATACACATTTGATAGTAGCTTGAGTTAGAATGCAGATGTAGATTTATGTTCATTATCAAAATCAGTAATATCTGTAAAAATTGTAGCAACTTATTTTTTATTTGCTTAAATTGAACTATTCTGACTATTTTTTTTTTTTAAATTAACCATTGCTCTTCCATACATTTAGATCATGATAATAACAGTTAAAACCTCAAATATAGCACCTCAATACTATGATAAAAACGTAATATGGTTTCTAGGTGTTTGTATGAAAAACAGTAGTCTAAATACGTTTAGTATTAATACATAAACGCTATAGCTTAATCACAAAATAAATACTCTAAATATATTTCGTTACTCCTCCTTCAATACATTTAATACATTAATAACATAATGAAATTCGACAAAATATACCCACTTTTCTGACGCAATACCACTGTGCAGTTAGTGCTACTACAGTAAATATGTGGTAAATGATGGCGATTTGTAGATTTGATGGCTGACTGTATTGTTGCGCACAGTGTTTCTCCTGTTTGTCAGCACTGTTTCATCTGGATTTAAACCGAGACATCTGTGTTCTTCACTGAGTTAGAGCGCTTCACACTGAATCTCACAACGCTGTTTAGTGACCGAGACTCATTAGCGCATCTGCTTTAGTAAGTTCGCGCCGCGCCACCATTTGAACTTTGATCCGAACGAATAAACGGTCCGAGTGGCGCGAATGACTAGCGCTCTTTCGTTCCGCCTTTGTAGCATAAACATTATATTGAACTCTTTTAATGTTTAGATGAAATTTATATCGGGTGATAATCATCGTTATCGATTTATCGCCCAGCCCTCGTGGATGGACTTTTTCACTCAAGAAAGCTTTATTACGGATTCTGAATTTAATATATTGACCAGAAACAATGGTTTAAAGTTAAAACACCTTAATGATGGATTTGTTTCTTACAAACATGCAGATTTTAATAAATTAATTGATGGACTGGAGTGGTGAGGATTACTTGTGGATTATTGTGATGTTTTTATCAGCTGCCTGGACTCTCATGCTGACGGCACCCATTTACTGCAGAGGATCCATTGGTGAGCAAGCGATGCTAAATTTCTCCAAATTTCTGTTCCCATGAAGAAACAAACTCATCTACATCATTTTTCTTTTACTTTTTACATGCCTAGATGCTAGAAACCAACAAGAAAACCAGATATTTTAGTTTACAAGCAACACAAAACCATATACAAAACCAACCTTATAAATTCAACTTGAATTGCATTGAAAACTCCTCTCACACTTTGAAGCAGCCAGAATTCTATTCTGAGTAGGCCTAACTTGACAGCCTTAACCTTGAAAAGTCTGACATCCGCAAACAAAGGCATTTAGACATGACAGGAAAACCGAAAGGCTTATCACCTCTGGCAAATAGATGTAAACAATGAATCCAGACTGCTGCAATCTTTAAGCAGTGCTGGATTGGTCAGTTTAGTAAACAGGAACATCGTCACTGGTTTGTAGCTCGCTGGAGCAATGTCTCATAACACAACTCACCGACAAGTCTGGACTTGGAGTGTGTTGGTTACACTTTATATCTTGTTTTTCTTTACCCAGATGTAGAGGCCGATAAGATAAGATCTGAAAAACCACAGCCGGAGGGGCTGTGATTAAAATATGCAATGTAATACATAATGTAATGGGTCATACTGAAAGAACATTACATGAACTGCTCCCAGAGAATCTTCAGCCCTAATCTAAACTCTAAAAATACAAAATATCATTCAAAAGATTTGGTTTTAATACACTGCTTTGCTTAATAATGTATCGAAATGCAACCAAATTTCTTTCTAGTACTAATTAGCCATAATAAACCCATTCTTTGAGACTATAGAGGGGTCCAAAAGTCTGAGACCACTAGTAAAAATACACTCTTTTCGGTACTCATTGAATCACCATATGGATTTTTAAAATAACTTTGATTTAAATGAATACACTAATGAATCATTCAGACCATTTTGTGAACAATTTGCTGACAAATCAATATCTTGTCTTGTAAGTTTTATTCTATATAATAACAACAACCTCTTTAAAATGTATCTTGATTCTAAAACATTCTAAACTTTTCCATGATTTAGGATTTTATTTATTATCATTATTAGACAAGCAAAGAATAAATATCTGAAATGTAACCCTATATAACCCATACTGTTTTTAATTTAATACATTTAATTTAATTTTATACAAAAATATCTTTATAAAATGTACACAACCACATAAAAGTTTGGTGTTTGTAAGATTTTTAAATAATTTAAAAAAGTTAAAGAAAAAGATGCATTTATTTGATTAAAAGTACAGTGAAAACAGGAATATTGTGAGAAATTGATGGTTTTAATATTTGACATTTAATTTAATTTTTAATTAAATTTAATTTAAAGAAACATTTTCATCAGCATTTATTCCAGTCTTCCAGAACATCTCACTCAACACAAAACGTTTAACATGATAATTTTTAGATAAGTGACCTAAAAATATAAAATACAGTGCAAAATATAAAGGTTTAAAAAAAGCTGCATTTATTTTAATTTAAAATTTAATTTAATTTAATTTAATTACACATTTTGGCAAGAAATGATCCAGATCATCTAAATGTACACAAAATCATTTTTAGATAAGTGACATAGAAACATTAGATATAGTGCAAAATATAAAATATTTCTTGTCTTATTTTTTTTTTTTCAAACCCCAACATTTTATTTCCAAGTTAGTTCCAATAAAAAGCTGCATTTATCTGATTAAAAATTGATTAAATTATTTGATTAAAAATTGTGAAATATTGTTAGATTTTTTTTTTTGCCTGTTTTAATATATTTTACATTTAATTTAATTTAATTTAATCCAAAGATATTTTCATCTGGGAAAATTTCCCAGAACATCTCAATGGACACAAAATAATTTTTAGATAAGTGACCTAGAAATATTTAAAAAATTACAAAATTTAGTGCAGAATATAAAATACTTCTTTTCTGCATTTTTTCAAACCCCAACATTTTATTTCCAAATTAAAAAAAAAAAAAAAAAGACACAAGATCCAGATTTTTCCATCAGACTTTCGAACCCCTCTGTACAGTATATTACATATAATAACCTCAAGTAAATGTCTTTTTTCCACATTCGGACATCATTTCTCACTAGTCTGTAATGCTCCATGTCGTCTATGCAGAAAGTTAGAGAGGTCAACAAGCAACTCACCGTCCAGAGGGACATCGCACGGCCTTCAGCAACAATTATCCCGTCAGTCTAAGAAGCACCTCAACAAATCCAACCTCACTTTTATCATACAGAAGAACTGAATTTGTGCATTTACAGTCACGGTCCTGCGTATATGTGTATCCCAGCCCTCCTCAGCAGCGCACACTGAGAACAAGAGCCTGGATGTCTGGCCTTTGTTCTGACATATTTCCTGAGCTGCATTGTTAGCCATGGAAAGGAAACACATGCATACTCGCACACACTTTTCTGCGAGATTCTCCCGGGGGGGACGCGATCGTCGGACAGCATGCGGTGTACTAGGAGCCCGACATTGTTTTTCTTTCCTTCACGCTTTTTCAGAGGTCAAAGTTTAACCTGTGCCTCGCACAGGACTACAGTTAAAGAGAAGACTCTTAACAGTCATGTTGATCATTGACAGAAGTTTCCAAGCCGTCTGACCGGACCATCAAACCCCCTCTGGCTCTGACATGACATTATTAGAATAGGAGGCCTTATTTACAAGTTCTCCACAACAGTAACTAATGAGCGTGTTTGACTCGAGGAGGTCAAAAGCCGAGGTGTGTAAAACATAATTAGCTGCTGTCACAACACAACTCAATGAAAGTAAGGGACTCTCAGCTCCACTGAAGACATTTTACCATGTTTCAATTCATTCTGCAGATTTTCCACAAGAATTAGTGTAGAAATTATGTATCTGGATCTGATGCAACCAGAAAGAAAATTAAATTTGCAGCTATGTATTAACATTCACCATTAAATACACTGGACACTTTCAATTAAAAACTAGAATAAGCAATATTTAAAAAAAAATAAAACAATAAAAGAAATAATAATAAGTTCTTGTTTTAATTGACTCCAAAATTTGATGGGATTTTTTAAAATGCCTTTTAGGGCTTGCAATATCAATAAATTAGGTTTAACACAAAAGAAAAAAAACTATATCTGTTGAGTTGTTTATATAATAATAATAATAATTATTATTATTATTATTATTATTATAAACTGTTATTAAAACAATAAATAATATTTCTTATTATAATAAATTATTATTAAATATAAAAAATAATACATTATTGTTATTATTATTAATAATAAGAATAATAAGAATAAACTTATTAAAACAATAGTTATAATAATAATAATAATAATAATAATAATAATAATAAAGTGTTATTAACACAATAAATAATATTTCTTATAATAAATTATTATTAAAATAATAGATTATTGTTAATAATAATAATAACAACAAAATTAATAATACTTAATAATAATAATAATAATAATAATAATAATAATACTAAAATCTATCAAAAAACCTGTTTGTGTACTACTACTACTACTAATAATAATAATAATAATAACAACAGAATGTAATAAAATGTAATTTATACACATTAAAAATGTTTTATATATTGTGTTTTATTTTTTAATTAAATAAACTATTTCTCATGCGTGTACTAAGAACAAATATACTAGTTAATAAAACAATAAATAATATTAATTAGTATAACAAATTATTATTAAAATAGTAAGAATATGAATTTATTAAAACAATAAATAATATTTATTAATATAATTAATAAAAATACAAATAATAAATTATTATTATAAATATTAAGTAATAAAATAAAGACTTAATTTTAATAATAAAAATGTATATAGTTACACTATTTAAAATATTTATATTTAATAAGACTTATTATAGAATGTAAAAAAAAAAAATCTAATTTATACATATTTAAAAAACTAAAATATTTCTTGTTTGTGTACTACTACTACTACTACTACTACTAATAATAATAATAATTAATTTATACACATTATATATATAATATAATAACTACATTAAATAAATAAAAACCCACCCTGATCTACTCCACTTGCCACTTGTATCTGTGCACCCCTAGTGGTCAGGAAAGTATTTTCCAGTATGTAAGCACTGCTGTAAAGTAAATAAGCCTATGCCTTTCATGACAACACACCGAACACAGTCTCCCATGGTTACCAAGGTGGTAGGTCTATAAATCTGTACCCAGGACACAAACAGGCTGTACACAGGCTGGCCGGTGAGAGACGGTTAAGTTTAAGGAAAGTAAGTGCAGAGTTTGGACCTGCATGCATGAGCTCTTCAAACCTCCCTACATGTGCCGTCAACGCCATGAGCAGCATTAGCACGGGGTGAATGTGTCAGGAGCGAGAGACGTTTGAAATTTAAAGGCCAGACGGGTCACAATCCTGTAACCAGCAGCAGGGGACCTCTTTAATGAATGCCCTGACCACCTCAACATCACCTCTTGTTTAGTTCAGGCCTAAATTAAAGTGAATGCATGGCGTCTGGAGACAGAAAGACAGATAGAGGTGGGATAAAGGGACAGGCCGTTCTATGCAGCGACAGGTATTACATAACACATCTGTGGGCAGACTTGTCACAGGACATTCTGTGAACATGTCCTCCATTAAAGGAGGTAGATTTACTGTCCCCTTGAGCATCGACCATGTTTTCATTTGGCGAAAGCTGTGTGACATGATGCCCTGGGGAGAGAACATCAAGCACCTGCCTCGACCAGTCAAATTCACACACACACACACACACACAGTATGTATCATTGTGTTGGATTTGTCAAGCTAACATATTATCATTGTAGAAACCCTGCATGTGAATTTTAATTGCTAAATCATTCACATCATCCACAAACTTAACACAGTCATTCAGGTAGTTCAGAACATAGTTTACCTGTAGTGAACGATCAAAAATCCCTCAAATTCCCCATTATGATGACTGAATGTTCATGGCAGAAAGCTGTGAGAGAACATGCTAAATGTAATTATTCGTTGCAAATCTTCATTTCACACATTTATATATTCAAACTGGCCGCTATACTTAGTTCTGACAGACAATAGCATTAAACCTGGTGTGACATATCAGTGCACCATTTTTGAAGCTGAGCTGTGCCGAGGGGGGAGATTATCAGTGAATATAAACTTTCGGTTTGTTCCTCACACAAAGCTAACATATAGTATGATGTTTTGGAATTCTAAAAGATTTTATGGTGTCATGTGCAATGCAATGCAATGCAATGCAATAAAATAAAATAGAAACGAATAAAATAATGTAAAATAGAATAAAATGGAATAAAATAAAATAAAATAAAATAAAACAGGATAAAATAGAATAGAATAAAATAGAATAGAAACGAATAAAATAAAGTAAAATAGAATAAAATGGAATAAAATAAACTAAAATAAAATAAAATAAAATAAAGATTATTCAAATGCATACCACAACCTTTGATTGTAGGAAATTCAATTATAAGAAACAATTATAGGAGAACAGTTTTTTTTTTCTCTTTTTACCCTATTTTTTTTAAATAAAATAAAATTAAATTAAATTAAATAGGGTAGAATAGAATAGAATGGAATAGAACATAATAGAATAAAATAAAATAAAACAGGATAAAATAGAATAAAATAGAATAGAAATGAATAAAATAAAGTAAAATAGAATAAAATGGAATAAAATAAAATAGATTAAAATAAAATAAAATAAAATAAAATAAAATAGAATAAAATACAAGAGAAAATCATATAGACAGAATAGAACAGAGTAGAATAGAATAGAAAATAGAACAGGATAAAACAGAAAATAATAGAATAGAATAGAATTCAATAGAATAGAGTGGCATAGAAGAAAGTAGAATAAAATGGAATAGAATAAAATAGAAAAGAATAGAGTAGAATAAAATAAAATAGAATAGAATAAAACAGAATAAAATAGACTAGAATAAAACAGATTAAAATAAAATAGAATTGGACAGATGGAAAGATGGATGTTCACAAATTAACAATTAGTTTAGAAAGAAAGAAAGAAAGAAAGAAAGGAAGGAATTTCTTGACCTTTCTTGACCTTTCAAGTCAAATGGTCTTTTTTTTTTTTCTGTCAGCCACCCTAAATAAAAAATAAAATAAAATAAAAAACATTTTATTTTAATTTTGGGTGAATTATTCCCTTAAAAGTGAAGGATGTAATTTGTGCCAAACAGAATATCAATAATGTAAAATTTTAAACACTCCCCTTGTTTTACATTATATTAGTAGTCAAACCTCAACTCACTCCATTGATTGGGCCATTGTTGTTATATTTTCCAAAACAAATAGATTGCAATTTCATTAGGTGCCGCTAGTGGCGCAGAAATCACTCACGTCATCTTTAAGTTTACTACAAACTATGTTTGTGTTTGTGACAGTGTCTGCATGTCTGACAGGTCTTGCATTCAACAAAGTCGTGTGAAGGAGGGTATAAATAGAAGCGCTCTCTTAGAACAGACTGTTCCCACTACTGGTCAGCTGTAAGTGGGACGGATGTGAACCTGGGTGCTGACAGGGAGCATGATGGGGAATATACACACACATACACACAGCACAGGAAACACACGGTCCTCACCCACAGGAAACATTCCAGCTTGACAACAAAACAACCTGCTGTGGCTAACTATAGTAAGGTCTGGCGCGCTCCTCCTGCTCTCGTAACTGTACAGGAAGTGCTGTGGGCAGAAGCGCACACCACCACTGACAGTGGCTCCTGAGGGACGTCAACACAAAAACAATCAAACACTAGTGTTGTGCTAGTGACGCACAGTGACGCACAAGTTGTCAGTGTGTTGCTGCAAGTTGATATTTAAAGTAGATAGAAATTTTTCAGTCAGCCTCTTATAATAAAGTCCCTAAGAAATCAAAAGTTTTGTCAGATAAATGAATAGATAAATACATATATACCATACTTTAAGTAAAATTGTGATTTTTTTCCAGTTAAAAATCATAATAAATTATAGTAAATAAAATTAATTAATTAATTAATTTTTCCTGACCAAATGTTTGATTTCATATTGTAATTTTACTATTGTATATATATTTTTATTATAATTTATTGTATTATTTTAACTGAAAAACTAACCATTTGTCTTGAAGTACGGATGTATATGTACATGTTTGTTTGTTTGTTTGTTTATTAAGCCACAAACCTTCTTACTAAAATTCTTCAGTTACTGAAATTGCTGAAAAATTTACCTCCTAATTAATTTTTTATTTTACATTTTTTTTTAATAAAAAGTATTACAAATGTATTTATTTATTTATTTATAATTTGATTTTCCTGACAAAATGTTTTATTTCATATGGTATTTACTATATTTTCAATTAAAAATGTCAGTTTATGTCAGTTTATATAACTTTATGAAATGAAAAATTTTGTGGCTTTATAAATAAACAAACTAACTAAATAACTAACACATACTTCAAGCCAAATTAACAGTTTTTAGTTAAAATCATATAATAAATTATAGCAAATAAAATGAATATATATAGAGTTTATTTATTTATGTGTTTGTTTGTTTGTTTTCCAGCAAAACTTTTAACTAAAAAACTATCCATTTGACTTTATTTATTTATTTATAAAGCCATAACTTTTTATTTCATAAAGTTACTGAAATTGCTGAAACAATTTATGTATTTTTAATTAGAAAGGTTCTGCAACTTTAATGAAATAAAATGTAAATAATAAATTAAATAATAATAAATTTATTTATTTATTTAATCCAGCCAACTTAAATGAAAAACTATCCATTTGACTTCATGTATTTATTTAACTTTTCATAAAGCTGAAATCGCTGAAAATTGACCTTTATTTATTTATTTATTTATTTATTTATATTTATTTGACAATATTTCATTTCATATGGTATTTACTATATTTGTAATTATTAAAAGGTAACTTTTCAGCAATTTCTGCAACTTTATGAAACAAATTTTTTGTAGATAAATAAATAAAATAATATTAAGTCGAATCGTTATTTTTTTATTATATAATACAGTAAATAATACTAATAATAATAATAATAATAACATAGAGACCATATGAAATTAAATGTTTTGTTAGAAAATAAATAAATAAATAAAAGTATATTTTCCAGTCAACCTTCCAAATCAAATCAAATGTGTGACTTCAAACAGATAAATATAAATGTATTTATTTATTAAATAAGTTAATTATAAACAATAACAATAAATTATAATTATTATAATAAATAATTAAATCAAAACAACAACATGATGTTTCAAAACAAAGGGTCAAAAAAAAAAAAAAAATTCTATATCCCTCCTACAACTAATTGATTATAATCCTAATAAATTTAGTCCGTATCTGTAAGCTACAGCCAGCTATACAACTATGTACAACTAGTCTGTTGGCTATTTAACTAAAGGGAAGCCCTTCTATATGTCCCACTTAAACCCTTCAGACACGTGAAGTATTTGGGAAACTATTGGTGCACAAATGACACACTTCAGCTTTAAGAAAAGTAAAAGTTTCCAAAGCAAAACATAAACACACATAAAAACATGCTGTGGGAAACACTGAGACAATTACAGCCTGCGCTGTCAGTCAACGGTAAACAGCAGCTTACGTGTGAAGAACATGTAACCGCAGCATTAATATGTATTCGTCTGTGAATGGGGAAGTAGATGCATAGCACTCGTCTTTTGAAGAAAGTGGAGGCCAAACGGGGTGACACTTGTAAATATTTGTTTGTATTCAGGACACTGGGCTCATGATGACTTAGCTTAGTGTGAGTTTGTTTAGCGAGGGGCTGCTTTGGCTGTGAAGCTGCCGTGTCGTGTTAGCGGTGAGATGGGTAAAAAGGGGTCCGCTGACGGAGGGCAGGCCCCGGAGCGTGTGAACTCTTTAGGGGATTAGATATTTCGGCCCCTCCTGTGGTGATCTGTGTGAGCAATTACCATCCCACGGTCACCAAAGACCAGACAAGAACCAAAAATTCAGTATTAGACTCTGGTGGTCCATGGCCAATAACAAACATTATGTAAAGGAACGATGCAAATGTGTCAGCTGGGAGATATTTTGTTGTACTGGTCAATCTGAGTGGTTGTGAAGTGGGCACGACTGCTTATTTACACAAGTAATGTGGAAATACTGAATAGCATGTGTACCAAACAAGTCAAGATGAGGAAGAGCTTGTTATTACAAAGTTGAGATTAACTGTTTTGGGTCTCAAGCAGCAAAAACATGCTACATTGACATGCAACATTTCAGATGTGGCTCATCTAATCAGAATTTAGAACCAGATCAGGTTTATAGTATTAGCTTTACAGTTTTTGGAGTTACATAATGTGAAGCTATTTTGCACTGATCCCACAGTCACTCAGTTGTGTGTCCATCAGGAATAATAATAATAATAATAATAATAATAATAATAATAATATTTATTATTATTATTATTATGTTTATTTAATGATAATTCATTTGTAATTTATATTATTAGTATTATTAATAAGACAAGTAAATGTAAAAATTATAATATTTTATTAAATAATAAGAAGAATAAGAAGAAGAAGTGTGTATTATTATTATCATTCTTTTTATTATTATTATTGTTGTGGTTGTTTGTTCATTTGTTTAATGAAAGTTCATTCGCCATTTATGTAACAGCATTATTAAGATATTAATAATAAATGTATTATATAATATTTTATTACTTAATGGTAATAATTAATAATAATACTAATAATAATCATAACAATAACAATAATAATATTGTTTGAGTAATTATAAGATATTACATAAATAAATAAATAAATATATATGTATGTATATTTATTTATTTCATTACTTTATTAGAATTACTATTAATAATAATAATAATAATAATAAACAAAACTATTATTCAAATAATATATCATAATATATATATAATACAGATTTACTTTTTTACTTATTTATTATATAATAATAATAATAATAATAATAATAATAATTATTATTATTATTATTATTTACTGTTATTATTATTTATTTTATTTATTTAATGATAATTAATAAAAATAATAATAATAATAACAACAATAACGATGATGATGGTGATGATAATAATGGTAATAACAATAATAATAATAATAATAATAATAATAATACACACTTGTTTATATTATTGAATTAAGTCATTATATTATTATAATGTATATTTAATTATCGAATAATTCTACAAAATTATTATTACTATTATTATTATTATTATTATTATTTATTTAGTATAATAATATTATAATTATTAATATATACATTAATGATCATTAAAAAAATAAATCAAATAATTATGCTATTTAAATAATAACAAAATTATTATATATCTGTATATTTAAATATATTATATCTACTGAAAAAACTATTCACATATATTATATCTATATACATACTGAGTGGAATGGAATCAGTTCAGTGGAATCACTCTGAATCTTGACCAACAGCTTGACCATCACAATGATGATTGTATTTTTGTTTTAACAATATCTCCACCTTGTGGCCAGTGACTAATGTACTACTGTCTTGTATTTCCAGTGTGAGCTGTCAGTTTGATGGCCCAAAAAAAAAGAGCTTAAATCTGCACACATAAATCAGTGATGACAAAGTAAATCAACTAATCAGCTTTAGAATTAAACACCTGTTTATCTATACAGACAGACAGACAACATGAGACGCGTTCTGTATCCAGTCTGACGTAATAATGACGTTGAGTTCATTCTTACAGGTCTGTGATGTTGATTGTGTGCTCAGGCTGCAGTATAGAGATGCAGTGAGTGACATCTGTCTGATCTCATTCACTGATCACACAACAACAACAACATATAATCAGCAGCTTTCACCGCCTGCTTCTCAGTCACTCCTCACCTCAGTGTCATCAGCTACTGCCTCACACACACACACACACACACACAAGCTGTGATTGTTAAACCACACAAGATGCCATTTCTAGCCTTGTTACTGCTTTGGACGGAACAGCAGTGAGGTTTGCCACAGCTTGTTAATGCCTGACTGCTAAAGCTTCTGGTTGACAGACGTGATTTGTTTGGCATGGATCATTCCTGTTATGCAATACCTGTTGAACTCTGGACACTAAACCTTTATGAATTATAACATGACTGTTTCCACAACCTCAATATGAGCAAATGAAAATAAAAAACTAATGTTTGTCATTGCCCAAAGAAGGATTTATATTTAGCTTACATGAGGATTTCAACAAGTTTACTGTATTAAATAGAATAGAACACTTTTAAAGTACATCAAAATAATACCACAAAACATCTCTGAAATAATCAAATCTGTTTCTGATACTCACTAAGAGTATTTTGCCTCCAAAATTATGTCACTTCCTGGAAAATGATGTCATGAACCAGCTTTAAATTGAAGACGTTAGGGATAAATAAACTTATACAATAAATAAACTTACACAACTTAACTTAGATATTATCAATTATTATGATTCATTTGAATTTTTGATTAGAGAAAATAAAATAAACAACAACAACAACAACAAAAAAATGCATTCTTCATTATGGTTCTGTGACATTATCAATACCATTTTTTTTTAACTACAAATAAAACTATAACACATTTTTGAAAATTAAAATATAGCTGAAATAAATTATAAATATTAGATTAAAAACTTGGAAATATGAAATAAATAAGTTTAACTACTAAAAAACTAAAAAACTACTAAAAAAAACAACTAAAAACTAAAATGAAATTAAATTAAATGACAACAAGAAAAAGGTCTGGATGGCTATTTAAATTAAAATAATTTTTTAATAAAATAAATAAGTTTAAGTAGTGACTAAAACTGAAAAAAAAAAAAAAGTGAAGCTAAACAGAAATATACACAAATAAACAAACAATCAAACAAATAAAAAAAATAAAAGTATCGGATTAAAAAAAATAATAATAATAATAATAATAAAATAGAACAATAAAATTGACAACAAAAAAGGTCTGGATGTATATTTCAATTAAAATTAAAATGTACATTTTAAAACTGAAAATATAAAATAAAGGTTAATTGAAATATTAATAAATACTGAAACAGTATCTAAATAACAGTGCATTTCAGAAATTAATAAAAAAAAGCTGAAACAAAATAAAATAAATAAAATTAATTATAAATATTAGATGAAAAACTTTGGAAATCTGAAATAAATAAGTTTAAGTAGTGACTAAAACTGAAATAAAAATAAATTGAAGATAAATATAAATATACACAAGCAAACAAATAAATAAATCAAACAAATAATTAAAAAGTGCATAAAATTACTAAAACTAAAAACTAAAATAAATCATAAATATTAAATGGAAAAACTTGGAAATCTGAAATAAATAAGTTTAAGTAGTGACTAAAACTGAAATAAAAACAAATTGAAGCCAAATAGAAATACGCACAAACAAATAAATAACCTGCATAAAATTACTAAAACTAAAAAGTCTCGGATAAAATAAAATAAAATAATATAATATAATAACACAAAACAAAATGAGTGACAACAAGAAAAAGGTATTTCAATAAAAAAATTTCAATTTGAAAACTTAAAAATAATAATAATAATAATAATAATAATAATAATAATAATACATAAAGTTTATTTAAAAATGAAGAAATACTGGAATAGGATCTAAATAACAGTAAATTTTCACTGTTTATAGTTTAACATTTCCATCTTTCATTTTAGCCCTGATGCAATATATATAGTGCTAGAGGTTCAAAAAATGTACTTAGAAAATACATTTAATAAACTATGTTAACTATGTTAAAAAAAAATACTAGAAGTTAATGACAACATCCACTCATGGTTTTAAAATGTACCACTATGCTCACTTCAAAAAACAAACAAACGAACAAAAATCTAAAAGCTGTGCAATGAAAATGTATCTTAATATATTAAATTAAATCACAAGCTCATGAAAAATGTACCGCATATTAGGAATGACCCATATGTACCAGTGCCGTCTGTGAACTGAAATTCCTAAAAGAAAATCTCATTTGAAAAAGATGAGAGAAAGACATCTCTCCTCAGATGTTTTGACTGTCTGTGGCAGCGCACAAAAAAGCTGGAATGAAGCGCAGTTTATTTTGTTTCATTGCTGGAGAACTTTGAAGTCTCTAGACATCAGATAAACACCACCAAACATCTGAGGATGAACAAAAACTCTAGGGAAAACACACTATGGGCCTCTCAGACCAATGAAAATGCAACAGAAAGCACGCACAAGTCACGTGGTTAACTGAAATTAGCCAAGCAGATGTCCTGCATTCAAGATTATTATTACTGCTACCTGGAAACTTCAGAAACTGTTTGACTGATCTGACATTGAGCATTTGTGGTCTCAGTCCTGGTGATGGATATGTGATGGAGCCTCATCTGCTCTAGCTAAATGACCATCAGCCGCGGGAAATCAAAGTCCTGCTCTGAACTCACCTGAACCGAGTCACGTGTTTGGCTCAAAGACATGAGCGTCAGAGCTGAAGGTGACATTCAGTGACTCTGAACAGATAACACGAACACTGATAGCGCTCGCCAACAAATCTGACCTTCATCACTCAATAAATTTATTATAGATCTTACATGAAATGCTGGGAAGGTCGGTATCAGCCTAAATAGGGAATAGGGAAAAATAATAATCTTTCATTAGTTTTGATAAGGTGAACGTCAAGACTTAACATGTTCAGGTTTCTTTAATGAGGGACACAAAAAAGATATTCAAGTTCCAACATAAGTGTGACCCTCAAAAACAAATATTATGAGAAAAAACTTGCAAATTAGTTAATTGATTAATTAGTTAAAATAAATAAATAAACACATAAAGAAAAAAACAATCCAACAGAACCACCAAGAAAAAACATGGAGTCTCAGGGGAAAAATAATAATTAATTAATTAAATTAAATAACCAATAAGACTTAACAAGTGACAACAAGAAAAGTTGAATAAATTAAAATTAAAATTAAAAAACAAACAACCCAATGGAACCAAAGAAAAAATCTGAAAGTTGGTTTCAGAAATTAAATAAATAAATTAATCAACAATCAAATCAAATCAGATCAAACCAATAAGACCCAACAAGTGACAACAAGATCTGAAAGGTCTGGATTGATTAATTAATTAATAAAAAAAAAGAAACTCAAGAAAAATACAATAATAAAATAAAATTTAATTAAATTAAATAAGTGACAACAAGAAAAAGGAAAAATAAATCAATCAATCAATTACTCAAGAAAAATACAATAATTAAATTAAATTAAATTAAATTAAATAAGTGACAACAAGAAAAAGGACAAATAAATAAATCAATCAATTACTCAAGAAAAATACAAAAATAAAATAAAATTTAAAAAAAAATTAAATTAAATTAAAATAAGTGACAACAAGAAAAAGTTCTGGATTAATTTTTAAAATTATTACAATTATTACAATTAAAATTTAAATGAATTTATAGAACCAATAGTAGAAAATTTGGTTGTTTTAGAAAATAAATAAAGTAACAAGAAAATAATAATAAAATGAGAAAGAAAGAAAAAAGAAAGAAAGAAAGAAAGAAAGAAAGAAAGAAAGAAAGAACAAAAGAAAGAAAGAAAGAATGAATGTAAAAAAAAAAAAAAAAAAGATAAAAGAACAACCCTATAGATTTAAATAAAAATAAAAAGTTACATTGTTTGAAATAATAATATAATGAAAAATATATTAATAAATGATAATAAAATAATAATAATAATAAAAAAGAAATAATCTAAATTTCTCACAAATGGGAATTTTTCTCTCATAATTTTATTTTAGCTTTTTTTATTTGTTGCTTTTTGGCTTTCATAACAAACAGACCAGAGTTAAGTTAAAGGTCAAGTTCAACCAGGTAATCATGCTGACTTGAAAAAGTATACAGTGCATTATCTGTCTGTATTATGCTTATGTTTATTAATATTCAGCCAATGTAGCAGGTCAACTTTTATTGCTGAATAACAAGGCACTGACACAGCAGCTTTTGGCTCTTGACTTTAGTGAGTTTGTGATCTCATTGGTGAGATGTGTGAGCAGAAGACTTGCACAGTCTGATAAGCTCTTATCACTCACAGCAGTATTGGATCAAAGGCCCACAGGTGTAAAACACACCTGAATAGGTGCTGTAAAACACAAATACTCTGTCTGGCTGGCATCAACAGCCGTGCTCATGTCTGCATCAAAACAAATGATTTTTACCACAGATCATATCTTTATCATCTCCAGATGGCCTGTGGGAGAAAAAATAAGGTATGAACTCACAATAAGCGTAAATACAGAAAGCAATTATACATTAAGTATTTCTTGACTTTTTTTTTTTTTTTTTAACTTTACAATAATTTACTACTGAAAGTTAGAAACTACTACACAGAAATGTATTTTTAAAATGACCAATTTGCAATTTCCAGACTAGTTGTAGCATTATTTTTGCCAATCCCTTGTGTTCAGATTCATCAGACATCAACTTAGTGAACAAGTTGAGGCAACAACAGTGCTCCAAAAATGTAAAAATAAATAAATAAATTTAAATAAATAAATGTAGTTCTCTAAAATAAAAACAACAACAACAACAACAACAACAACAACAATAAAATTATATTTAATAACATAATCATTGAATAATAATTGCAATAATATAAAAATATTTAATAAATATTTTATATTTGTTATTATATAGTTTATTTTTTATTTACAATCCTATTAAATAATTATATATTAATGTACTTCAATATGCAGCCCTGAAAGAAAATCATAATTAATAAAAGTATATATTTTTTTTAATACGTTGGACTGTAACACTGTAAGTGATTCATTCAAATACAGAAGTTCATCTGATGCTTATGTACAATTACAAAATGTATTCATACACAAGTAGATAAATTAATTAATTAATGTGCCTCAAAATATTTAAAATACTGAAAATTTAAAAATCAATAATATTTGTTATTAATATTAAATAATAAATTCTAAGTATGTGATATGACAGCCAGAAATCTATCCAAATCCAAAAGTTCATCTGATGCTTATGTACAATTACAAATTGCATTACTTACTCAAGCAGGTAAATAAATAAATAAATACATATTTTCAATAAAGAAAAAAAAAAAGTATAAATAAATGTATAAATAAATAAATAAATAAAGTTAATAAATGGCTCAAAATATTTAAAAGTATTTTGATAAATAAAAAATAAATAAATAAATAAAATTTTTCTGAAAATATTAAAAAAAAAGAAGAAAATGTTTCATTTAAATTTTAAATTAAAACCATATATTAAAAATATTTTATCAATATCTATTTGTTATTTTATATTAATTGTTTTAATTAAATTAATTAATTGGGGGCATTTTTCCATTTTTCTTGACAGGACAGTAAAGATGAGACAGGAAGTGAGGGGGAGAGAGAGTGGGGGACTGGGATCGGGAAAGGTTCAGGAGGCAGGATTCGATCTCTCCCGAGGCGCAACTGCTAAATATGTCGGCGCACTGCTATTGACGCACCGCTAAGGCTATTGGCGCCGACATTATATATTAATTTTATTTTTAAGTATGTGAAGCCAAAATGCCAAAAAGTCATCTGATGCTTATGAACAATTACAAAAATATTGTGAGGAATGTTGATTTCTCTGTGCTCAAGTAGACAAAATGATCAGAATGGGCATCACTAGCAAAGCCACAATCACACAAGCCTGCGGCGAATACAGTACAAACACGTGATCTATGATCTTCTGCTCTCATCAGGCTATTCTGAGTTCCTGGAGGCACATCATTACACAGACTTAGAGATGTGCTTCAAGTCACAACTGACCAATGAACAATGCATTGCTTTGTGTATGTGAATGTGAGATATCCTCACAAGCTTTAAGCCTTCAGAGAATTCAGACGCTCCAGATCGCATTACATACAGAGCAGCATGTTTGGACTATAAAGAGAGATCAGGATGACAACACCACACATGTTTTTTAATTACAGAGGTGTGGCACACTTGTGCTTTCCTTCTGCACTGCATGAAACTTGATTCAGTTTGGGTAATCCCACTTCAGTCAACCCATAGCATGCAAATCCACCTCATTATGGAAAACCATTCAAAATATATATTTTAAGTTGCACAAAATACACTAAATTAATAACACTAACACACTGATGCCAGATGCCTATATGTATATATAGACAGACAGATAGATAGATAGATAGATAGATAGATAGATATAGATATAGATAGATAGATAGATAGATATAGATATAGATATAGATAGATAGATAGATAGATAGATAGATATAGATATAGATAGATAGATAGATAGATAGATAGATAAATAGTGGGATGGATAGATAGATAGATAGATAGATAGATAGATAGATAGATAGATATATAAGCATCTAACATCTGTGTGTTAGTGTTATTAATTTAGTGTATTTTGTGAAACTTAAAATAGTAATAATTACTTTTTTAATATATATTTTATATATATATAAAACAACATAAAATATATAAAATAAATATATAGTTTTTATAAGGAGTTAATATAAAAATATATGTGCTAAAATTACATTATTAACATTTTAAATATATATATATATATATATATATATATATCAAATTCTGAAAATAGTACAAGAAATATAATTAATATAAATATACTGTATACATACAAATATATACTTGTATGTATATATTTATATTACTACAAATTAATATAAATGTGCTAAAAATTAATATAATATAATGTAATGTAATGTAATGTAATGTAATGTAATGTAAAATCTTAAACTGCAACATTACTTTCAGTGTTGTTCATCTAGAAATGAAGTGTGCTTTTGTTTTGGGAAACTTAAAATAGCATCAATACTCAAAAAATGACATTAACATTATAAAAATAAATATACAATAAATATACAAAATAAATATAAAAATAAATGACAAAAAAAGACATTATTAAAATAAGTATATAAATATTTAAAATTTAAAAAAACTAATATAACTATCATAACTTTAATTAATATAAATATATACATAAAAACAAATTAATATAAATGTACCAAAGTAATATTTACAAATATTTAACTGCAAAATTACCTTTAGTGTTGTTTATCTAGAAATGAAGTGTGATTTAGGTTTAGGAAATTTAAAATAACATAATTAGTGACTGTTTTTAACAGACAATTTAAAAAATGACTTTATTAACATAATAAAAATAAATATAAAACAAATATATAAAATAAATATAAATGTAATATAAATATTTAATTTAAATATATACATATGTACAAATTAAAATAAATATATAAAAAATGAATTTAATACAGTTTCATGGATTAGGTATATAAACAAACAAACAACAAAAACAATTTCACAAAACTGACAAAAAACCCTGAAAGTCTGTTTAAAAAATAAATAAAAATAAAAATAAAAATAAAATAAAACAAAAATTTTAACAAATAATATTAAAATGACATTATCGACGTTATAAAAAAAAAAAAAAAATGTAAAATAAAAATATGTACATAAACACTTACAAATTAAAATAACTTTTACAATAATATTAAAATTATTAAAATACATTTAAATTATGTGGAGGATGGCAACTCCCTTCGCTCCACAGTAACACTACAGTTTTTTCCGCACTTCCGCTATTCTTTTCATGGTATTTCTCCACTAGGATTCGGAATTCCACTGTACATACTTTCCTCTTTTCCGGAATGTGAAAGTCTGCAAGCCTATCCTTTAAAAACAGTTCGTGCAAGTCAACTAAAATTATCTGCCTTGGCTTGTTACAACATTTGGCATGAAATGGAGAGAAAAAAGTGAGGCTTTCTTCCTGCGCATATTCAAAGTAAATGCAGCATGTCAGACCAGGGGATATATTACAATCCATAAGGAAAACAACCCTCTCCCAGAGTCAAAA
The DNA here is from genome assembly GCA_012976165.1 of Labeo catla. NCBI lineage: Eukaryota > Metazoa > Chordata > Actinopteri > Cypriniformes > Cyprinidae > Labeo > Labeo catla. The sequence continues at coordinate 972,784 of VONZ01000193.1, forward strand.
ACACAGCAGACCAACCTGGATGGCCATGCCTATCCAATTACCTCATAACTCAATAGTCATCTCCTCTACAAAAACAAGAAGGACCTAGAACTGGGTGATCGCTAACGTTGAGCTGTCCGTCTCCTCACAGGCCTTTGAGAAGCCACAAAAGCAGACGAGCAGGACGTCCTAGGAGTTCCTGGTTGCCAAGTGCGATCGACGCAGCTTTTTGCCAAGTATTAGAAAGCCGACAAGAAAATCCCTCCAGCAGGAAAGTGTCAACAAAAATCCAGCATAAAAGCCACATTCATCAACAGACAAAAAGACGGAGCCGAACGGAAGCGATGGCGTAGAATCTACATTTTGTCCTACCCATGCAACCACGCTTGGGCCAAAAGAGGTGTTTAAGTCAGACAAGCCTTGTTACGCCCCACAAAGAGAGCACGCAAGCGGAACTCTGGGAAAAAATACAGTTGCTCTTAACCCTTAATCTATCATGTGGACTGTCATTTCATCCTCAAAGCGATGCCCGCGCTGCATTAAAGTAGCTTTAAGTGACTGTATTAAAGTCTTTTGTACTCCATTATCTTCTGTTGACAGAGTCTTTGTGAAGGGGTTTCTGCATCAGTAGCTCTGTAATGTCCTGAAAGCCACACTCTGAAAGAAATATCTGACCATCCCATTCATGGTGCATTGCTGCATGTAATGCCCCGCAAACCTGGGACGGGATGTTTTTAGGGTTTTTAATTGAACACGGAAATTTAATGCAATAATTTATTAAAAAAACAACAACTTTCAAAATAAACTATTGCATTTAAAAAATTAAAATTAAGCAAACCATACACTGAAAATTTTCAAACAATACTCTAAAACCAATAAAGAATTTAATGGAATTTTGTGGCATCTAAATGTAAATAAAAACAAACAAACAAACAAAAACAATTTTACATAACTAACAAAAATATCTGTTTAAAAAAATAAAATATAAAATAAAATAAAATAACATAAAAGCTCTGGATGTGTTTCGGAGAGATAAAACTTAAACAAACTAAATAATGTTAAATTAAATTTTAAAGTAAGAACCCAACAGAGACAACAAGACAACTCTAAAAGTCTGTTTCAGAATAAAAAAAAAAAATAATAAAAATAAATAAGATAAAATAAAATTAAAAAAAAAAAAATCCCCAAGAAAAACTCTGGATGTGTTTCAAATAGATAATAAAATAAAACAAAAATAATGTTAATTAAATTAAATTAAAATAAATTTTAAATTAAATTAAATTAACCCATCAGAGACAACAAAAAATGTAAAATCTATTTCAAAACATTAAAATAAAATAAAATAAAATAAAATAAAATAAAACCCCCAAGAAAAAGCTCTGGATGTGTTTGAATTAGATAATAACAAAACAAAAATAAAACAAAAATAATGTTAATTAAATTAAATTCCATTTTAAATTAAATTAAATTAAATTAACAATAAAGTAACAACCTATCAGAGGCGACAAAAAAGTATTAAAATAAAATAAAATAAAATAAAATGTAATTTAATTTAATATAATTTAATTAACAATAAAGTAACAACCCAACAGAGACAACAAGAAAACTCTTAAAAAAAAAACAAAAAAAAAACAAAATTAAACAACCCAAGGAAAAGCTCTGGATGTGTTTTAAAAAGATACAACTTTTAAAATATAAATAATTTTAAATTTAAAATTAAAAAGAAACTTTAAACTAGCAATATTACAATTTAAAAGAAAACTGTTCAGTGAAGCATAAATTTTCAAACAATACTCAAACAATAAAGAATTTAATGCAATTTCATTGATTAGAAACCAACTACATGATAAAAAAAAGAATTAATACAAAAATAAATAATGTTAAAATACATATTGTATTTTTTGCCCACTTTTACCATGTAAAAGTTTGAAAACCACTGATTTAATATATTTGAATTATTCACATCTGTGGGGCTTTTCTCAACAACTACTGGTTAATTCATCATCATACATAATATTTGATTAAAATCTAGCTGATTGACAACCCTAGATTTTTTTTCCTGCGAATTAAACGACAATGTGTAAATCCCTTTCTCTGATTTCAACAGACTGTCAAGATTTTGACGTCAACTGCCCTATAATTTTCTTCTCCTGAAGTCAAGCATGAACATTGGGAAATTGGAAAAACGATATCCTGGAGTCGCTCTCATTCACGCCGGCCTTCAGTGAAGGAATGAAGTAATGTGAAGCGTACAGTCCTTTGTGCCGCCATTCCCTGCACTTACAGCAGCTTAAACATCACTCTCATGTGTAACACTAGCGCATGTATTTGTCATCCTGTGATCTAAAAGTCAGCTAAACCTTGGAGGATCTTAGAGGTAATTTAATGAAACATTATCTGATGCCCTTTATTATCTGCTTCTTTTGAATTTGCAACAAGCACAGTGATACATATTAAACACATTCAGTATCTGAACTTCCCTTTAAGAGAATCTGGTTTGGCTGGAATCTATTCTAGTCCTTTTTTCCCCCCGTCATCAAGTATACGTTGTCTTTTCTCAACACACTAACACTGACATACTTCTTTGGGATTCTCACAAGTGTATGCGACTTCTGTTGAAATGACCTAGCCACCAGTATAACATTGACCTTCAGACAACTATGGAATCACAAGGAATTTGTTCCAATTCCACTTAAAGATCCCTGTCTAAATAAAAATACTGACACAAAAACAATACTAATCTGCATTATGGATTATAAATGTCCCATCTATGGCTAAGACTATTAATTAAACAACAGATAATCAGGGCATTCAGCTAATCCAGGTCAAGGGCAATTACAAAACCTAGTGAGCTACCAAACACTGTAAAATATAAAAGTACTGAAAAATGAGCATAATCAACCTATTCTATATGCAGGCATAAGGCAACTACTGGTTGAGCAAAATGGATTTGTTTTGGAAAAAAAAAAAATTTGGAGAGCAGGGAAGCCGATATACATATGATATGATGCTATGTAATTTAAATATAGTAAAAAAAAAAAAAGCAGATAGTAAAAAGCCATGCATTATTTCTGCAGAGAAATGTTAACAAAAAGGAAGCAAGCACTGTCACCAACAGTAATCTGCACTGTATAAAAAAAAAACCAAAATAATAATAATTTGTTAAGTCAACTTAAAATAATTTGTTACCCTGCTTAAGTTCAGTCAACTTAAATAAGTTTAGTCAACTTAAAATATTAAGTTGTACTAAGATATTTGAGTTGACTAAACAAAAATTTGGTTTGTTAAACTTAAAAGCTGGGTTTGTTACCAAGCTGCCAAGCTACCAAGCTACTTAGTAAAACTTAACATTTCAACTTGACTAAACTTTTGAGTTGACTGAACTTAAAATTTTAGGGCAGCAGGGTAACAAATTATTATTATTATTTTTTTTTTACAGATATATGATAAACAAAGGTAGTAAACTAATGAGTTGTCAGAATAAAAGTCCTGCTTCAAACACACCTCAAAGTCTGCAATGTTTGGCCTTAAATGGTTTAAAAATTGTAAATTACATAAATGACAAAAAGACAACTAAATATGAGAAACGTATTTTAGCGTTTTCATTTGTATTATTAGGCAGAAATGCTAAATACAGTAAACTAACAAGCTGTCAGAATAAAAGTCCTCCTACAAATGCACATTTCAGAAGATCCACCAGCTGTGTTCTGTAAGATTTGTGGCCTTAAATGTTTATTAGACCTTCAAAGACTATTACTAAAAGATTATTTATGGGAAAAAAAAGGTATTTAAGTGTTTACATTTTTATTATTAGACAGAACTGTAAAAGACACTAAACAAAAAAAAAAAAAGTGTCAAAATAAAAGTCCCACTTAAAACACTTAGCAGCCAGTCAAATAAAAAAACCCTTAGCAGCCAAAAAAAAAAAACAAAAAAAAAAAAAAACAACTTATTGGCTGAAGCTACTAATAAAAAAAATGCCAAATATCACCCGATATATCGGCCACAACAATATATTGGTTGATTGCTAAAGGCAACCTACACAAAAAAATAAAAATAAAAATAATAACAATAATAATGATAATTATTATTATTATTACTACTATTATTTTATAATATACAGAACTGTTAAACAATACACTAAATCTAAAAAAAAAAAAAAAAGCTGATGCTGCTAATCAAAAATGCCAGATATCACCTGATATATGGGCTTTGACAATATATTGGTTGACCACTAAAAGCAATTTACACAAATAATAATAATAATAATAATAATAATAATAATTTTTATTATTAGACAGAACTGTTAAACAAAGACACTAAATTAATAAACTGTCAAAATAAAAATCCCACTTACGACCCTTAGCAGCCAAACCAAAAAACTTATTGGCTGATGCTGCTAATTAAAAATGCCAACTATCACCTGATATATCAGCCTTGACAATAATAATAATAATTTTTATAATTAGACAGAACTGTTAAACAAAGACAATAAACTAACAAACTGTCAAAATAAAAGTCTTGCTTCCAACACTTAGCAGCCACACCCACACACCAAAAAATACGTATTGGCTGATGCTGCCAATTAAAAATGCCAAATATCATCTGATATTTCGGCCCTGACAATATATCGGTCGATCACTATAGGCAACCTCCACTAAAATAAAAATAGCTTTTAAATTTCTAGTAAATTTCACAAACAATTACAAAGAAATGGCAAATAGCGCTTTAAAAAAAATATGAAATTTTGAAGTAGAAACATTTTAATTTTATTGTATTCCAAGAATCTTTATTTACAACTTTGAACAAATCATTTTTTATAGTTTAAGGTGTCTTAAAAGCCTAAGCACCGTAGGCAGCTCACTGTGTTTCATGTTCACAGAAATGTCTTAATGAAAAGAGACAGACAGTTCGACCTTTAAACTTAATCTTAACTTTAAATAAACATGAATGTGGAGGACAGATAACCTCAGGTAAGCAGGTACACACAGACACAAAGATTGGCTGTCCATGTATGTGCTGTGCGAGGTCTGCCAGGGGTCAGGTATAGTTCCTGAAGCACTGATACTTTCATTAAAGCATGGAAGGAGAGGCGCAGAGGTCAGTGGCACTCAGAGACTCTGCACAGAGAACATACTGTTTTCTGCTGGCCAGCAGGACACTGGAATGTTGGGAGGGATTGTGGGTAACTTTCACTGCGCCACATACCTTATCAGATAATTACAGAGTGGAGGCGGGAGGGGAAACCCTGCCGGCGGTCTGTCACAACGCAAACGAGGCGGCACTGTGTCCAACAGACCTGTGCTGTTGTACCAACACACATGCAGAGGAAGTGACACTTTGTTCAATGGATTGATTCAGAGACTATGGACTATGTTCAAGATAACATACTAACATACAACTATTTCTATTTATACAGCAAAATGTTACACAAAAAAAAATAAATAAATAAATAAATCACAAGTCACATTTATCATACTTAACTGAAACCATGAAAAAAAAACCCTCATTACTTGAAAAAAAACAAAACAAAATGAATTCGACCATCTGATAAATCTTTTTTTTTTTTTAAGTTTAACTTGATGCACTAATTAAGACTGAAATAAAATTTTTTATAAAAACTGTACAAACACATGCATAAAAAAAAAGACAAAAACTAAAAAAAAAAATACTAAAACTTTAAAACTAAAACTAATAGTATCTCAATGAAGCAAACATAAACAGGTTGATTCATAAACAAATGATTCTTATGAGCCAGTCCATTTACTGAATCATTCAAGACTCTGGAGATTAACCAGTCTGATGAATCATTCACTGAATCAGCTAGAGAACAGCTACTGAATCAATATTTGTCTCAATGAACTTTAAGTTATCATTACTTTATGCGATGCCTGTCATGAAATGCAGCAGAAAGTATCCCATAATGCAATGCTTGCAACTTAATTTTTTGTGTTCAGTGCAATGATTGAAAATTACATTTTTAAATCTCTATTTTGATTTAATATTTGATCAGGTAAAAAGGTAAGACATTTTTTACACAAGATTTAAGGGGAAAAAAAGCACAATGGCATACTTTTAAGATGACAAGTACATGACACTCAGAAGCAAAGGAGCTTTTTCAAGGTTTTTTTTTAAAGTCATCTACACTTAACATGTACTAAAACATAAAAACAGCATTGGGCTTATGTTCTATAATATATTGTAGAAATAAAGCAAATAATAAATTTGCAATATTTAAACAATACTCTAATACCAATAAAGACAATTATTGGATGCATTTATTGGCAATCACTGGATGGATGCATGCATTAATGAACAAATAAACGAATGCAAGCATAAATGACCAGATGCATAAATGAATGCATGCATGAATGAATGGATGCATGAATGGATGCATGAATGAATGAATGAATGAATTAATTAATTAATTCATGAGTGAATTAATGCATGAATCAGTGAATAAATGCATGCATGAATGAATGAGGGGATACATGAGCAAAGGAATACATGAATGAACACGAAAATTATTGAAAGCATGCACGAATGAATGAACGGCTAAATAAGTAAATGCATGAATGAATGAATGAACGAACAAACGAACGAATGGATACATGAGTAAATGAATGCATGAATGAATGCACGCACACATGAATTAATTAATTGATTGAATGAATTAATGCATGAATGAATGCATAAATGCACACATGAATGCATGAACGAATTAATCAATAAATGAATAAATGCACACATGAATGAATGAGCAGATACCTGAGTAAATGAATGCATGCATGAATGAATGAATGTACGCATGAATGAATGAATGAATGAAGGAAGGAAAAGGAAAGGAAAGGATGTGACGTGAGGCCAAGTACGGTGACCCATACTTGGAATTTGTGCTCTGCATTTAACCCATCCAAGTGCACACACACAGTAGTGAACAAACACGCACACACAAAAACTAATGGATAAATGAGCAAATGAATGCATTACTAATGCATTGTGAACATGGCCTGTGGCTAGCAAAACATCTTTTTATTTCCTCTTAACCTTGAGAAAGTTCATGTAGCCATTTTGTTATGAACAAAAGCAAAATAAAGTTTGGAGAGGAACTCAATAACACCATGCCTAATTTTGATTTAATCTAGAAACTACATGAACTGAATGAAACCCACTAAGCTTCAATTGTTCAAATGATGGAATGAATTTCAGTTTGTTGGCTTGCGTCCTATCTGCTCTTTCATTTTTGCAACAGCCCAAGAAAACATTGTGACAATGGAAAGTTTGTGATCGAACAACAAATAATATTTTGCATGGACTTCATTCAAACAAATACGGGACCAGAATCAAATCGGACTTTCAGAAAGAAAGTGCATAATATGTGCTTCTCATTAGTAACTGACACTTAAACAAACAAACAAATTACACAGAAACCGAGCCAAAACACACCTGACACTGAACACACGGTTCTGCTCTGCTTTAACTTTCAACAAATGTTTTCTCATTATTCAAATACAGTTTGGCACAGTAACTCAAACGTATCAAATGATATTGTACACCTCAGGTCATTCTTTTACATGAGTGCATCTGGGAGAGTGCCAACATATGAAATATCAGAATGAACATGACAAACATATACAGGGCAATGACATGATGCTCTACTTTGCCTGGATCTATTAATATTTCGAAAAAAATAAAAAATAAAATGCAAATCATTTAAGCAGTTTTGAATAAAAAAAAAAAAACAGATTACAGAGATTGTACTGGGCATGAAGTTAGAAATTTGTTTTTATTATTTTGTAAATAGGATTATACAATAATAATAATTAAATATTTCTGAAAGTAAAAGTTGAATAATAATAATAATAATAATAAATTAGCGAATTAATATATATAAAATAGATTAGAAATACATAATATATGAAGTCAGAAATGTAGTGTTTGTTTTTATTTTGTTATATTAAATATTATTTTATAATATTTTTATAGTTTATTATTTGAATATTGTATTTATCTGTGTGTGTGTGTGTGTGTGTGTGTGTGTGTGATTTTAATTATTATTTTGTCATTTTCATAACTCATGTTTCTAAGGTTCACATCAAATGGTGTAAGAATGGGAAAACTGACAATGATAACTGATATTTGTATAAAATTAAATTAAATTAAAATAAAATGAGAAATGGCATTTTTAGGCACGATAAACTAACACATATTGCTAAAGTACTGCAGGGGTATAAAATAAAATAAAATAAAATAAAATAATAAAATAAAATGGCATTCTTTGGCATGACAAACTAACACATATTGCTAAAGTATTCCAGGAGTAAAAAATAAAATATATTACGTTTAACAAAGAAAAAAAAAAAAAAAGTCCAACAACAGACATTATTAGTCAAAAAATCTAAACAGGAAACCAGCATGAACACGACAACTTTTTCTAAAATTTTAGAAACTTCTTAAATGACTGTTAGTGTACTTACATTTCTTTAGTTTGATGCATTACTTTGATTTCCTTGAGGTTTCTATTTGCTCTGTAAACCCTGTGGTGTATTGGACAAGTGACTCATTGTTAAAATTATTGTCCATGTCAATAACCCTACAAGCAATAAAAATCCTTCTTTTTCCCGCTCATGCTAAGCCTGGCATTGTGCTGCACTTCTATTTCCTCTCAGCTTAACAAGCGTGGCATGCTAACCACAAAGACGACTCAAACCCAGGTGTTACACAACATGCGTTCTTCAGAACAACACTTCCCAAACGCTGAAGGGAGGCCTTTTCTTTCAGTCTCTCACTTCCTTCAGAAAATCCACAAAAACAAGTCAATCCAACACAAGCTGTAGCACTTCAGGCAATACAAAAGCTTTATGCTTCAACCATGATAAAACATTAAAAACTGCTTGGGTAAAAACCAAGGTAAAAAAAATAAAAAATACAACACCAACTGTTACCAAACTTTGTACCAGTCAAATTCTGTTCTGGCATACAGAAAAATAAATAAATAAATACAAATGAGTCTCTGGAGTCTGTCGTTTGTGCTTGTTTCTCCACGGCAACTTGAAGAAATATTGATACTATGATGATATAATAATTCAAGTGTATCATATGTTACTGTATACCTCAGGACATTCTACAGAAGTGCATCTGGGAGAAAGCCTACATATGAAATATCATAATGAACATGCCAAACATAAACAGGTCACTGAGATGGTGCTCTGCATGCATGTATATATATAAAATAAAAATAAAACCATACATTTTATTTAAAATTAAATATTAAAATTTAACATTAATTACAGTACATTTTAACTTATATAAATATCTAATTTGAAGTCATGCTGCCTTTATGTCTTCCTCAAAATTTGTAATTTCAGGTTGATAGGATTTTTTTTTAAAATAAAAAAGTATAATTACACACTAAATGGCATAAGAAAGACATTATGATATTCAGGATTTTAAAAAATGCATGACATTAGTTTAAAAAAAATCCTTTTAATATGCAAATTATGCAAATATTTTAAAAATGTGTAGGGAAAAGGTGCAATTTTTTGTCAAAATCCAAAACTTTTGTTTTTGTTGAAAGACTAAATTGCATTTTGGAAATAAAAAAAATGCATTTTAAAATTTTAAATGACCTTATGCATATCAGTCTGTCATTTGTCCATGAAGCAATTTTGATACTACAATCTTGCAGTGAGCAATAAATAAGATATTTATATTGCCCAGAAAATCAGTACTGTAAAATAAATAAATAAATAAATAAATAAATAAATGGTTATTTTTGCTCCACTAAAAAAAAATGAAACCATACATTTTATTTAAAATTAAAAATTAAAATTCAACAATAAATACAGTACATTCTACCTTATATAAAATATATTTTTTAAGATTTTATAAATTTTATACATTTTAAATTTAAAAATTTTAAATGTCCATAAAGCAATTTTGATACTACAATCTTTCAGTGAGCAATAAATAATAAGATATTCATATTGCACAGAAATCTATACTGTAAAATAAATAAGTTATTTTTGCTCCACAGAAAAAAAAATAAAACCATACGTTTTAATACGGTACATTCTACCTTATATAAATTGTATTTTTTAAGATTTTTAAATGACCTTATGCATATCAGTCTGTCATTTGTCCATGACGCAGTTTTGATACTACAATCTTGCAGTGAGCAAGAAATAAGATATTTATATTGCCCAGAAAATCGATACTGTTAAATAAATAAATAAATAAATAAAAGTTTATTTTTGCTCCACTGAAAGAAAAATAAATAAAACCATACATTTTATTTAAAATTAAAAAATAAAATTCAACAATTAAAGCAGTACATTCTACCTTATATAAAATTTATTTTTTAGGATTTTATAAATTGTATAAATTGTATAAATTTTATCAATTTTACATTTTAAAATTTTAAATGTCCATAAAGCAATTTTGATACTACAATCTTTCAGTGAGGAATAAATAATAAGATATTTCTATTGCACAGAAAATCTATACTGTAAAATAAAGAAGTTATTTTTGCTCCACAGAAAAAAAATAAAACCATACATTTTAATATGGTACATTCTACCTTACCAGTATATTTTCCGTCACATTTAAAGACTTTGTCTTTAATCCTAAAACACTAAACAATGCATGTGCAAAACAATGTGTAAATATCAATACGGAAAATCCCTAATAACATGGTACATTGGGCCGTACTTCCAATGACTTTCTTAGAGTGTAGATAACATTTTTAACTGAACAACTTTCTATCCTTCTCGCAAACACACCAACATCTTTGACTGGTTTTAATTAATGTAAGTGCAAAACTGTGACCCAAAACTTCTTAAGGAGGCCCAGAACTCCATCAGACGCTGAGATCAATCGCAATGGCAATTAATTAGTCATTACACTAAGACATCCAAGCCTGCCCACTTTCACCTACGACAACAAATCTTTAACAATCCCCCAGATTTGTCTCAGCTGGCAAAAACCGTACAGCGAGGGAACGCTCTGACAGGTAGCCTTTGATCTGCTAAATCTACGTGTAGCTAGAGGCTAAGGGTCTAAAAATAAGAAAGGCATTCATCTCGAGGAACAAACATGACCTTGACCACAAAAGTCAGAGATGCGAGCCAGGAAAAAGAGGGGCGAGGCGTGACTGGAGATGACTTTTTAACCGGCACATGTTCCTGCACCTGACTGGTCATGTTTTTCACTCAGGATCCTTTTGTGTCCCACACAATCGCTCCGAGATAGCACAAAAGCCCGGGGCAGCCGTGTGTGGAACGGCTGAATGGTGTCGTTGGGGAGAGAAGCTCGGCCCTTTTGAGGTTTCATGCCGCAGTTGGACAGGAATACAGAGAGCGAGCGCCGAGATAAGACCAAAACATTGAGCTGAATCCATGACAGGAGGGAATGTGTTTCAGCTGGGCGCTGACAGATCATCTAGAATATCTCAGTGGGACGGGAATGGGGTTTAAAAACAGCAAACGCTTGCCAACAATCATCTGAACTTTCTGAAAACAAGTGGCAGTTTCAAAATGAGGCATAATGAAAAGAAATAAAAATGAAAATAAAGTCATTATTTGCTCACCCTCGTGTCATTCTAAACCTGAAGAATCTTCATGCAGGTCTTTTCCATATAGTGACAGACCAAAACCATAACACAAGTACCACTGTATTACTTAAAGGAGAAGTCCACTTCCAGAACAAAAATTTATAGATAATTTACTCACCCCCTTGTCATCCAAGGTATTTCTTGAGAAAAACATTCCCGAATTTTTCTCTATGTAGTGGACTTCAATGGTGCCCCCAAGTTTGGACTTCCAAAATGCAGTTTATAAATGCAACTTCAAATGCCTCTAAACAATCCCAGCCGAAGAAGAAGGGTCTTATCTAGCGAAACGATCGGTCACCTCAAACACTCGTCTTCTCTCTTCTCTGCGATGCACATGCGTAGTCTGTGTAATCCGGGTCAAAACAGTTAGGGTAAGTCGAAAAACTTCTGTCTCGTTTTCTTCTTCAACGTCAAAATCGTCCTACATCGCTGTTTTACCTTTTTTTGTAAAGGGTGTTTGATCTCCTTTGCATGTTCACTTTGTCAGCACTTCTGCATCTATGTAGGACAATTTTGAAGTTGGGAAAGAAAACGAGACGGGAGTTTTTCAACATACTTAGACAAGACGAGTGTTTGAGGTTAAAAAGTATGCAAATTGTCGATTTGTTTAGAAGACGCTTCTTCCTCGGTTGGGATCGTTTACAGCCCTTTGAAGCTGCATTTAAAATGCATTTTGGAAGTTCAAACTTGAGAGCACCACTGAAGTCCACTATATGGAGAAAAATTTGTGACTGTTTTCCCTCAAGAAACATAATTTCTTATCGACTGAAGAAAGACAGACATGTACATCTTGGATGACAAGGGGGTGAGTAAATTATCTGTCAATTTTTGTTCTGGAAGCAGACTTCTCTTTTAAAGGGATACTTCAGCCAAAAAAGAAAATTTTGCCAGCATTTATCATTCTAAATCTGTATCAGGGCTCTAGACTGCAACAATTTTTTGAGAATGTGCGACGTGGTCACATTTGTGCGAGTGCATGATCTGCGCTGCTCCAAAGCATCTGCTCCATATAACAAGCGTTGCAGAGCCACGGCACATTGTAATAGGAGTCAGATTTTACCAATCATGTGAAGAGAGGTGCTTTCAATGAGAGTTCTTCAGGTGTAGAACCTGGTTTATACAAAAAAAGACACGAATATTGAGGAAACAATGGCGGACGGAGGATTTGGTTTTCAACCTAAAGTAAAGTAAAAGACTGATTCTTTAACCAGAGAAGGTGAACATGTTTGTATTCTTGAGGAAATAATCACCCCCCTCTTGGTTATTTGATTCCTCTGTCTAAACATTGTTCCAAAAGGGTGTTTTTGCAGTGATGCCATAGAAGAACCATTTTTGGTTCCCCAAAGAAACTTTCAGTTAACAGTTCCTAACAGAACCATTTTGAAGAACATTTAAAAATCTAAAGAACCTTTTTGGACTCTAAAGAACCTTTTCTGCATTTGAAAGGTTCCATGGATGTTCAAGGTTCTTTATAGAACCATTGATGCCAATAAAGAACCTTTATTTTTAAGAGTGTATGCCATGCCTCATCTTATTTGTTTGTGTTAATAAACGTTATGTAAGCTAGTTTGTCATTGTAGCCTACTGTTTTATTGTTGTTGTGCTTTTTAATTAAGAATAACAATTAATCCAGCTTTTGTTTTAGTCTTAAAAAGTGAAAGGTGTTTAGATGCAATCAAAACAGACAATTATCTTTTCTGAAAAAAATGTGTCAACAAGATTGTGAATTCGATAGCAAAGCATCCAAAGCCCAGCTTATAACATAGCAAAAGAGGAACTCCTGTTCACAAAATTCAAATCACAAATACTACTACTACTGATAAAAAAAGAACGGGTTGAATATTAACCACTTTCACTATCATATAACTATAAACTACGATAAAAGTTCATCAGCACGCACTGATTAATCCCAAAATTGCGACCAAATTACATGCTCCTGCGACCAACTGAGAAAGTTGCAAAAGAGCAACCAGTGGGAGGAATAAGCCCCTGAGCCCTGTGTAGGAGTTTTTTTTTCTTGTGTTGAACACAAAAAAATGACATTGAATGGGTAGAAGAACAAAATGATGTCAAATGGGTTGAAGAAATTCAAACAGATTTGAAGCAACATGAAGGTAAGTAAACAATACCAAGAAAACTTTGTGTTCCACTGGGGGGAAAAAATACATTGTATTTCTAATTTGTAAATAAAGGTTATTAGAGTATGTTTACAAGAAAATATCATTTTAGTACTTCAGCATTGTGTTTAATTCAACATGTTACTTGCTGTTTCTTTGTAAAAAAAAATAAATAAATAAAAAAATAAATAAAAAAAACAACTAGTCATTTCTAACTGAAAATTGTTTCAAAGTAAACATTGTTTTCAGTGTACATTTTACTTCATATAATTGGTATCATTAAGGTGTAATTTAGGTTTGGAAAAATGGGTGCACTGGACAAATTCAAATTTCTTTTTTACTTTTTCACTTACTGCCAAAAAAGGATGTTTTTTTAATGCCACTGCAACAAAATAAAGAGATAATGGAGTGCGTCAGATGTGTAACTGATGGCGTGTGTATTTAATCTTGTGTTGGCACAGAAAAAAAAAACAAAAACAAAAGCAAACACACACACAAGCCCGCACACGTGCACACAAACACACACACACGTTTGTTTTTGTGAATTGTGGGGACTTTCCATAGACTTCCATAGTTTTTATATTGACAAAACGAAATTGTCTATCCCCTAACCCAACCCTAACCCTACCCCTTACAGAAAACATGTTTGCATCGTTACATTTTCAAATAAACATCGTTTATTATTTTTAATAATTTTGTAACATTGTCGGGACCGCAATGTTTAAATGCCTGCTTGCGTAATTGCAAACCATTCTAACTCAAACTTTCCAATGTGCAAATTTGTAATGTAGATTAAAGGAGTTGTTGGTATCTTAGTAATGGTTATAGTTGTCTATAGTCTGACTTTAGCTTTTTAATTCTATCAACTGTATTTAGGCTTCAAAATTCATATAAGATGATAGTGTTGCACAATATACCGGTCCAAAAAAGGTCTCACGATACCAGGGCCGGTGCCATCATGAGGCGCCCCCTCACCGGCACTATCCCGCCCCCTCAGAGCACCATTAATGTTAAAGTGGATTTTAATGATAAAATGTACTATTTAGAAATCACATTTGAGAAGAGTATTGTCGTCCTATATTGAATAATAAGCTAAAATAGCAATATTTAATTAAGGAGAATCTGATAGGCAAGGTCGAATTTTGATTGGTTGTTTGATTAAGCGTGCTCACCCGACGCAGCATGTTGCATAGACGAAAAGCGCATCTGATCAAGTTGGCATTCGAAAATGACCTTAGTAGAAAGTTCAGAGAAGAATGGAAAGAGTTACTGCTGAGGAGGTTTCACTCATCGAAGAGAAGATTGCAGCTCTACTGAGGCTGAAGGTATGATTAAATATTTTGCTCGTGTTTTAAAGAGTTTGATGATTAGTCACAGTTGTCAGTGCTGTCAGGTTGTTTTAATACTCTGTTAAACAAACATGTAGGGTAGCAGGCATAAATTGCGTTTGATGGTGTTGTTGCGTGTCTGCATTCGTGGTAAAACTTCAGTTTTGTGTATATATATACACATATAAAGACTGTTCGTTAAGAGCTCTGGACATTGCTCACTAGCTGAAGTTTTTGTGCTTGTAGCAGATATGTTGGTTTATGGCGTGTTAAAACTTAAGCAATGTACCATAGCTATCTGTTTTTTCTTACTTGGGAGTGTTATATTTGCATTAATATGATCGCCCCCTCTTTGAATTTCAGACGCCCCCTCTTCAGCGCTCGGCTGGCGCCGGCTCTGCACGATACCCTGCTTTTAAACATTGTACGATTCTGTATTTTACTAGTACTGGTACTTCAAGAATGCATTTTGATAAGAGCCGTATTTCCTGAGTAAAACACTGGCAAAGTGGAAAACACATGTTACGCTCACGGTGTTTTCAACCTCTGCCACCTCAATATATGAGGACATAAACACATGAACATAACCTCTAGAACTGCTAGAGATTCACTTCATGAGCATTTTACAGTTACTTTTGAGAAAAACTCGTCATATTATATACAAACAGAAACCCAAAGGTCTTCACAGCAACCTGTCAAAATAAAAATTCGATTTAACTTGACAGAAATATTAATGTAATGACAGCGCTACTACTATTAATAAAATATTATTAAAACAATATTTAAGGAATATTTACCAGACAAATTATTTACCGACATTTATTCACTACAAATTTACTAGTATTTCTGAAAAAAATAAATAAATATAATATAATGAAGTAATTCTTTATAAAATAGAATTATTCTTTATAAATTAATTAGACATGCTTTTGATTATTAAAATGTAATGTAACTATTCAAATGGAATCCAGACAGTTAATAGAATGATTCAAAGAATTTGATAAAAATAAAACTAAATTTAAGAGAATTTATAATAGAATATATAATTTTTGTTAAACTTTTAATAAATTGCTGTTAAATTGTGTAAATTTCATAATTTCAAATTAGACATGCCTTTTGATTAACATAGAAAAGTTTAGAAAAATTAAAACAGAAAAAATTAAGTCTAGAGAAATTAAAACGGAATTTGGAAAAAATAAAACAGCTCGTCACTTGCATCTAATATTATTAATTTTAAAAAAAGATAAAATAACAAAATGACTATATCATATAAATTGTTATTGTGAAATAAAATTACTGTATCATGAAATACGATTTGGCTTTATCCTTTTATAACTTACCAATGTTGCAAATATCTAGTTGCTCAGTCCTGTGTAGTGGCACTGGCATGTGTCATGATACTTTAGTCAGGCATCGTATCAAAGTCAAAATTTTGGTATCGCGACAAAGATTACTGTGCCGAGCAAAAATGCAATTTATTTTCTGCAATAAAAAGCCAATGGAAAACATCATTAGCTTTTGCTGCAGAAACCAGGGTGATGGACATGCAGGTTGGCCTACAAAAACTCTGAAAATCACATTTCTGCAATTCTGTTCAGTCCTACTTTAAGACAGAAAAGCAAAAACATTCACATGACTGCAGGAGTAAACTCTTGCAGATAGGAAACACATTAAGACATCAAAGATGTTTAGATGCACAAACTGGCATAAAATATTTCCCAGAAGTGCGTTTGGCATTTCTTCCCTGCTAACGCAAGCAGACAGACACTACGTTGATTAGTCAAGAGTAAGCATCTTCCCATAACCCCAAAACAGCCCCGGGATTTATAAAACTCAAATTAAATCGCGACCACAACGCATAAAATCCCACATTTTTGCCCTGACAAGTTTGAAAGAGGAAGTTCTGGGCGTGCCTTGCAGCGTCCCATTAAGGGAGCGGTGCTCTATTACGCCGTCTAAAGTAGGTTAAGTGCCCGTGCAGTGCTCTTACAAGTGCTCTGATAAACAAGCACCCACAGTTTCTCCCTATAGATCTACCTGGTGCAGGTAACTGTAGTCTGTCACTCCTGCATATCCCTGGAATTTCCACCTCCCTTCTCTTGACGGCCTTCCCCACCCCTCTCTAATCCCACCACACAACTGTCTGTGTGATTTATTCCCACTGGAGGGATGAAAGGAAGCTTAAGAGTGTGCTTGGAAGATTTGGGCACCACTGGATAGTTAGGAACAGCTGAGAGACAGCAGTGAGCTGTGATTTACATCAATCAGTCAAACAAATCTCAATTTCTAGCAGTCTGAATTTTACTTTATATCAGAAAAATGGTACAGACATTCTGATGTTATCTGAAGTTACGCTGCCTTCGATGTGCATTCAAGCGATTTTGACTGAAATGAAATGGATGCAAGAAGCATCCACTTCACTTGCTGGCAAAAACAGGATGTTGTTAACACTACTGCAACAAAATAACAAGCAAATTATGTACATAAGGCATGCAACTGATGATTTTTGTGTCTGTGCTTCCACACAGTATGATGAGATATCGTTTCCCATGTGTGGCACAAGCCTTTTGCTCAGTAAACCTGTTTTTTTTAGCAAGCAAGAGTACTATTCTTCGGCAACAGGATGTTTGCTTTTTACATTTTGGCGAACTGGAGTGTAATTTGTATGAATACATACATTTTTGTATGATTCGAACGGTATGAACAAATCATGTTTTTCCTCACTGTAAAATGCCTGTTATCTTGTAAAAAACAGTCATGTTTTTCTGTGAGACCAGGTTGAAAAATTCACACGCAACAAATGCAACCAACATTTACAATGAAACCTTAATTATGACAAATATCCATAATGACGCCATGACGCACCCCTAATATGGTAAATCAAGCTTAAATTAAATCCTGTTTTTCCCAGTGGAAAATGAAACACTTCACTTTTAGATACTTTTAGTCTGACATGACTTTATCAGGCTTATAGTGGAAGGAAGTAATATTTACTTTGAAACACAATATTCAAATATTTACTATTTGCACATGCACGTGTTTATTAATCGGCTTAGTCACTCATTTTGCAATCCAGTGCACATTAAGCATGCAAGACAAATATTTTTGTACTTCTCATGTAACTTATTGCACATTGTTTAGCATTTTACAGTAAATGAGCATGTTTCTACAATGCATTGATTTTTCACCCAGGGAAGTTTGATCTTATCTTACCAAATGTTAATGGAAAAAAATGATTATGGCATGCTCAAGGATAATTAATCTTAAAATTAATGAATGCACATTCCTCTCATGAACTGAACTGAATGGTATGCGTTGATCTTTACATAAAAGAAATGCTACATTAATTGAATAGTTAATCCAATGAAAATTCTCTTCAGCGAGTAACTAAATACCAAATGACTTCAGAAAACTGCCAGCTTCATAATGTTATTTTTACACACAAAGATTGTTAGCTCTATGAGTAAAATCTGCTGAATTTAGCAATCTTTGTTGCATTATGCACCAATGGCAACCATTCAAAAATGGGAAAACAGCAATTTTTGAAGTCTTTACTCCAAAGTTTCCATACCTGTAACTCAAGAAGTATTAAAGATATCTTAATGCCCTTCTAGACATTGGTTCTTAATAAACTTCCCCCTTGCAATCTTCATTTTAAAAGCTCTATATGGTTTGGTTCCAGAGATATTGGAATTTCACTATGACTCTAAGAGTAAATTGTTAAATTGTACACATTTTCAATGGTTAAAAACCAAATGTGGGTCACTTTGCAAAAATATGATGTTTGATGTCTGAAGAACAAATAATGTTGAAACTAGAGATGTATCTCGTGTCCTTCTGTCAAGACAACTGCATTGAACGTACCTGTCTGTGAGCTTTTTAAAAAATTTGCGAGCCTATAACTCAAGAAGAATTAAAGATATCTCAATATGAATTTCGATTCTAGCTCTTATTAAGCTTTTCTTTCACAATCTTCATTTTCAAAGCCCTACATCATTCAGTCCCAGAGATATGGGGATATTAATGAAGCTGCATTTTCAGATAGTTGAATATTACCCATTTATAGTGGGAACAGCAGCAAAATCCAAAATTTGAGCTGGGAAAGTTTCAGAAATTTGGTTGATTTGACACGGAATGACCCATCTACTTTCACAGAAAAAACAACTGCATAATGTCAGAACAGTTTGCAAAGAGTTGATTGTATGTTTCTAATGTAAGAGAGCACTTTTATTTCTGCATAGATGTTCAAGCTGGTAATGATGTCAAGAAGTTACTCAAGAAGTAACAAGAATTACTAGAAACTCTACCTGACTGAACAATTCAGTTTGCATTCAGGCTGAACAACTCGGCCTGCTATGTACCCTCAATTTGGTCATGTAGTCTGCTACAAACAAACCAAGTTATTTTTTTCATATTTTAGTCTTTGGGCCTGGTTTCACAGACAGGGCTTAGACTAAGCCAGACTAAGACATTCAAGTCATTTTTATAAATATGCCTTATAAAAAACAATACTGGTGTGCATCTTGAGACAAAAAAAAAGGCCCTGAAATATTTTAGGATCAGTCAGTACAAGTTTGTTTTAACTGAAACAGGTCAGACTTAAATTTTAGTCTGGGACTAGGCTTTAGCTTTGTCTGTGAAACCGCAAAGCAGATGATGTTTTAACCCAACTTAAGTGGTGGAAAATCATATCTTCTGTCAAGCCATATTATTGCATTAGAAATTACTTTATTACATTAGAAAATCAGCTTTAGGCACACAGGTAAAGTAAACAATTTTGGTTGCGCTGCAGTTTTTGGCCCTAAGGGCCAAATTTACTCAGGGTTTTACCGAACAAAACAAATTAGTGCGAAAGTGCAATTCCAAAAAAGTGCAGATGGGAGTGGAAAGTTCTGCAGCTGATCCACTTACAACGTGCACATTAAAGAAATCAAACACAACATCTAATTTCTATAATGACCGATGCAATCTAACAAGAGCAGTGCAAATTAGTGTAAGGGTTAAGACATGATTTTTTTGGTGTGGTAAATAATTGCACAAACACCAGTAAAAACTGTTGCATGATTTAAATACTACACTCCCATAAATGTTGCATCTGAAAGGGAAACTCCTACAAATGCATATGCAATAAGTGCCCATGCCTTTTCATTGCTAATTTGTGATCCTGAACCACAAAACCAGCAATAAGTAGCACAGGTATATTTGTAGCAACAGCCTACAATAAATTGTATGGCTCAAACTGATATATTTTTTTGCCAAAAAATCATCATGATATTAAGTAAAGATCATGTTCCATGAAGATGTTTGGTAAATATTCTACTGTAAATATATAAAAACTTAAGTTTTTGTTAGTAATATGCATATCTAAGTACTTCACTTGGACAACCTTAAAGGCTATTTTCTCAATATTTAGATTTTTTTGCACCCTCTGATTTCAGAGTTTCAAATAGTTGCATGCCGGCCAAATATTGTCCTATTCTTCTAGCAAACCATGCATCAATGGAAAGCTTATTTATTCAGCTTTTTGACTGGTTTTGTGCTCCAGGGTCACATTTCTTACTGCACATCTTCAGTAAGTTTTTTTTTTTTAACACTAAAAGAGTGTTTGCACAAGCTGTTAGTAAATCTGGCCCTAAGACTTGAAACTTTTCACATTTTGCAGTCTACATTTTTTGGAATGATAGGAGTAAATAAGGACAGAATTGAATTTTTGGATGAATAGTTTATCTTTAAGACTTTTTTATTTGGTGATGGCTGCAACTGGTACCTAATCTTTTAGGCTAAACCCCATTATGTTCTGCAGCCCTGAACTACTGTAGGCCTGTAACCACTTCTCTGATCAAAGATAATCAAAATATTACTTGGTAGAATCATTTTTGTTCTGACTATAAGTAAATCTAACTATTTATTAAACATTTGTGTCTTATCATATTGCTGTTTCCATAGCTTTACAAAAACATGCCAAATATGAGGGTGGGCCAGATTTGTGGAACCCCATGTGAGAGTGTTACCAAAATAAAAGATGACTATCAGGATACAGGCGCAACATTCCTCCACAAACGCTGGTCCCCTGGCTGAGAGCAAAGCAACAATGTGGGGCTTGTTGCTCCAGCCATTCTGCCCCAAGTAACGCCCCAACTGACCTTCTAAATCTGACCCCACCACCCAGAGCAGACCACCCCATCAGAAGAGGCCCATGTAAGACGTCTTTGAGAGGTGCACACAGAAATACAGCATACAACTCAGAGCTGACTGCATTTGCATGTATAAGAATATTCCATTATTAATCAGAATTTGGTCTCTTTTGATTATGTAAATGCATGAACCAATAGCTTTTGAGCATGTAAATACTTTGCATGTAAACGTGGCCAGCATACAAGTTAGTCACCAATGACAGAAATTCGTTTCTTAAGGACAAATATATTTCTGATTGGTCAGTTTTGATTATGTAAGCATCACAGGAACACCTTTGGAACACATAAACACACTTTTCAGAATAATCTGAAACATTAAGATGGTATATAAAGTATGTGAAATAATAAAATAAAACCTAAAGGCTTTTTCACAAAAAAACGAATCTATAAATAGGCGAGAAAGCACAAATTTCCAATCTGGATTCCATCTGTAATTAAACTGTGCAATGATGCAACTCATTCATTGATCCAAATATGAACAGAACAGTATTGTCTACGCTTAGTCTTGGGTTTGCCCTGATTTCGCACTGTCTGGTCATGTAGGAGACTGTGTTTATTTACCCTGTGAGGTCTGAACAGAAGATTCTGGGTTTGTTTTTCATACATAACTGTATAGGTGGGGTTGTTGATACAATCTAACATCTGTCAACACATTAAACACACTACCAACCAAAAGTTTAGACACACTTGACTGTCTTTTGATCTTTAAAGGCGTATGCTTAAATGCTTTCAATGAGTTCTGTACACAAATACAAATTGCGCCTTTCCAAAATGTAACACAGATAAGTTGAAACAGATACTGAAGGAAAAGCAGTCAAACAGTCAACAAGTATCGAGCATACATAAATTTATTAATGAAGGACCAATATTTATATTTAAAGTGTATAATGAACTTAAGTAAACGTTATTAAAAGTTAAATAATATTAAATGTTATATTCCTAAAACAAATAAGCATCAAATATTGAAGTAGCTTTAAGGAAAACAAAAACAAATTACGGAATACAGCAAATAAACTAATTGTTTATGTATTTATTTATGGTTTCTGCTCCCACTTTTTAAATATCTGGGGCATTTTTTAATCAGTTTTGGTGGCATTTCCCTCAATGTTTTGCTTAATGTCTGAAAACCTCAATAATTAAACATGAATGAATAAATAATGGCAGGTTGCACCTTATGATGTTGGCTAAGATATTCCTCAACATGATGTAAATATCTCTAAAATATCAGACAGTTTTGATTTGTTTGGTCATTGCATAAAATGTAGGTGTGTACAAACTTTTTACTGGTAGTGCATGTAGAAAATGAATAAAATAAAAAGTCTAAAATCTTTCTAAAAGAGAAAAAAAAAATTAAACCAGCGTCAAAATAGTGTTACAGCGTCACTGTCAAGTTCACAGCGCAACTTCAAGAACTTTCGATGCATCAACCCATGTGCGTCCTACCTTAGACAAGAGCCTCTTTTCCTCTTTCTTTTTCTCCACATGCTGATCCAAAGGCATCTGCAGAAAATCGTCTTCACAGCAGATGAAGCTCACGGTGCATCCCATCCAGACAGGTTCAGGTGAGCGTCCTTACGACCCATTCAACGCGAGCGTTCCCGTGATTATTCCTCCTGAAGGTCAGTACGACAGGTATGAGCTTTGATCAGACACTCACACGCATTTCAGCCCGAAAGAAATCCAAACAGGCGTTATTCCATTAGCGACGGCGTCTTCGCGCACGATGTTCGCTTTGACCACAAAACTCCTATGCAGAATGACGCACTGAGGCAGTAGGAAGAACTGAAGCATGAGGGGAAAAGTTTGAAAACTGGGATGTGTAACTCTGTCGCTCTCTCACGCCGCTCGCTGCGCGCACACACACTCCCAGAGCTGCAGGAAACGCAACTGGCGTTCAATGTAAACACACAGGCCGATACTCTTTAATGTGCCCTGCGTTGTATTACGCAAACAACTGCGCAGGTACAAGAGGAGTTCTCAAGTCATGTGGGTTTTACACCTGAGTCACACTATCTGTCTATCTACCTATCTGTGTATAGATTCAAGTGGCTTTTAAATTGCTGACATTCACTTTTACACTCAGTTTAAAAAGGTTTGACAAAAAAACGAAAAATAAAAAGCAAAAATACACATTTTTTTTTTTATTTAAAAAAAATCTATCTATCATCTACCTATCTATCTATCTATCTATCTGTCTATCTATCTGTCTATCCATTGTTCTATCTATCGTTCTATCATTCTATCTATCTATCTATCTTTGTATCTATCTATCATCTATCTATCTGTCGTTCTATCGTTCTATCTACCCTTGTATCTATCTATCTACCCTTGTATCTATCTATCTATCTATCTATCTACCCTTGTATCTATCTATCTATCATCTATGTATCATCTATCTACCCTTGCATCTATCTATCTATCTATCTATCTATCCTTGTATCTGTCTATCTATCTTGTATCTATCTACCCTTGTATCTATCTATCTATCTATCTATGTATCATCTATCTACCCTTGCTATCTATCTATCTATCTATCTATCTATCTATCCTATATCATTCTATCATCTATCTATCTATCTATCTATCTATCTATCTATCTATCTGTCTGTCTATCCATTGTTCTATCTATCGCTCTATCATTCTATCTATCTATCTATCTATCTGTCGCTCTATCGTCTATCTACCCTTGTATCATCTATCTATCTATCGCTCTATCATTCTATCTATCTATCTATCTATCTATCATCTATCTATCTGTCGCTTCTATCGTTCTATCTACCCTTGTATCATCTATCTATCATCTATCTATCTATCTATCTATCTACCCTTGTATCTATCTATCTATCATCTATGTATCATCTGTCACCCTGCATCCATCTATCATCTATCATATCTATCTATCTATCTATCTATCTATCCACCCTTGTATCTATCTATCTATCGCTCATCTATGTATCATCTATCTACCCTTGCATCTATCTATCTATCTATCTATCTATCTATCTACCCTTGTATCTATCTATCTATCTATCTATCTATCTATCTATCATCTATCTATCTATCATCTATCTACCCATCTATCTATCTATCTATCTATCTATCTATCTATCCTTATATCATCTATCTATCTATCTATCTATCTATCCTTATATCATCTATCTATCTATTCATCTGTCTGTCTATCCATTGTTCTATCTATCTATCTATCTATCTATCTTTGTATCTATCTATCTATCGTTCTATCTACCCTTGTATCATC
This sequence comes from Labeo catla, assembly GCA_012976165.1. NCBI lineage: Eukaryota > Metazoa > Chordata > Actinopteri > Cypriniformes > Cyprinidae > Labeo > Labeo catla. The sequence continues at coordinate 997,272 of VONZ01000193.1, forward strand.
TATCTATCATCTGTCTACCCTTGTATCTATGTATCATCTATCTACCCTTGCATCTATCTATCTATCTATCTATCTATCTATCTATCTATCTATCTCTTCTAACCTTCAAGTTATAAACTGCAAAATTTCAAGCTTTTAAAACTATTTTTATCTTTCAGGCAAGGCTTTATCAAGGCCACATGACAGCTTGTTTTTATTGACTTTCCTTTTCTAGTTGTCAATAGATTAAGTGGTGAGATCAAAGTAATATAATCAACACGCGTTTAATCAGTACACATAGTTACTGATCCACCACTGATCCTGCCATTGTTTTCATTTACTACACTAAAATTAAAGGTTCAGAGGCTAGAATATCTTGGCTGAGATGGTGTGCATTCCAGCTTAATGTGCCATTTGTGATGGGGTTATACATGTCCTTCACACCCTGAGATGCCAGCCAGAATATCTCAAACAAATGGTCAACAGCTATATATTATATAAAAAGAAACGAGGATTTCTAGTTTAACTTTCTTTTAGAAATTGAGCACAAAAATTAGGTACATAAAAGTTTTATATTTTTGCATGTTTTCATGCAGTTTTATGCAAATTTACACTAATGAGACTCATTAGTATCATGCAAGTAACATGCAATTTTACATTGCAACCATAGATATCAAGCCCATATTCTGTAGTATACCTTTATGTGAACATAAAATCACAGCCTATTTTAATTCTGTATTCTTAAGTACTTCCAAGTTAAATCTGATTTTATTACTCCGAAATTGATTGCACTGCACCAAAGATGGTATTACCAAAATGAAGCCAATTTGAGGTGAAGGATTGGTGACATCAGCTGAAAAGAATTTTCGTAGCACATTATTCATTTTTTTCCCTTTTGGAATAACTTGCACAGATTAATCATTCACAATAAGACAGAAAATCATTCAGAAAGTAAACAAGGAGGTTTGATTTCCCATTAAGTCTGTGTAGTATACATCAAGCAAATGTGAATATTACATCATAACCAATATTTGGCTAGAACATTCAAAGTACACAGTGGATTTTGCATGGAGAGCACAGCCTTTGATTAAATGAAACACTCTTCTGTTGTTTATAGGATAGCAGAAAACTTGGAAAAGAGATAGTGTCATGATTAAAAATGTGTGTTCCTGATTCGCCTTTACCAGCAGAAAAAACACTTTTTTAATTGCACTTAATGGACAATTTAAATCCCTGAATCAATACATCACTGATTCACCAAGCAAAGTGGACCATGTAAAAGCTTTTGGCCATAAAGTGCATGTGAGTGGACACATACTCAATTTATTCCTAGCAGCTTTAGTACTTGAGTTTGTGCTTTTATAAGACTTTGCTTGCTCAGGGTGACTGGTTGAATTGCAAGGACTGATAAGAAACAGCTTAAATAATGACTTCCTTCCTCAAGAGTTTGTATGTATTCTGTCAAGTGGCACATTCAGGGATTTTGGATCTGAAGTGGGAGTTTTCTTTTTAAAATGGGGGAATAAAATGGTTATATTGTGTCAGATTTGTCAAAAACATTTTGTTTTAACTCTTAATTTTAATTCTGATTCACACTGTAAACCCTGAGTTTGAGACTGATTCCAGTGTTTAATTGAAATGATTCATCATAAAGAATCAGTTCACAAGAGCCATTTGTTTGTGAATCAGACTTTAATTCTTGATTCTTAACCCTACATACTGCTTGTGTCAGATTTGTCAGAAGCATTTCTTTATCTCTTTATTTTGCAAGCATGATTCTTGCAAAATCTTGCTAAACTGCTTCGAGGTTCATTTTGAGTTAGATATTTTAAAGATTCAGTTCAAGTGAGTCATTAGACTGATTCACACTGTAAACACTTTGAATTTGATTCCGCTGTTTCATTAAAATGATTCATCAAACAGAATCTGTTCATAAGAGCCATTTGTTTGTGAATCAGACTTTGTTTAATTTTTGATTCCTAACCATACATACTGCTTGTGTCAGATTTGTCAAAAGCATTTCTTTTACTTTATTTTGAAAGCTTAAAATAACACAAAACTGATTCTAGGTTCATTTTGAGTTAGACATTTAAAAGATTCGGTTTAAGTGAGTCATTAGACTGATTCACATTGTAAACACTTTGAGTTTAAGATTGATTCCGGTGTTTAATTAAAATAATTCATCAGACAGAATCTGTTGATAAGAGCCATTTGTTTGCGAATCAGACTTTGTTTAATTCTTGAATCCTAACCCTACATACTGATTGTGTCAAATATGTCAAAAGCATTTCTTTAACTCTTTATTTTGAAAGCATGAAATATGGCTAAACTGGTTCTATGCTCATTTTGAGTTAGACATTTTAAAGATTCAGTTTAAGTGAGTCATTACACTGATTCACACTGTAAACACACTTAGTTTGAAATTGATTCGGATGTTTCATTTTCATATGATTCATCAAAAAGAATCTGTTCAGAAGAGTCATTTGTTTAAGAACCAGACTACATTGTTTGCTCTGTGTGTCAATGGAAAATGAACATCCCAACAATCATTCTTTATTCCCAACCCTGCATACAGCATGTATTATTTGAGAGTTTAGTAACATTTCTCAATATTGTTGTAGAGATCGTAAGTGTAGCCATGACTGAAATTAAAAGCCTTTTAGTTATGGCCAAGCATGCAATGTCTATGAGCACATGATGGATTTTAGAGTTTGTGTGGATTGAAATAGAAGTGCTAGTAGATAATGGTTTGGAGAGGGTGTTATCTTTGGAGCAAAGCCCAAACTTTAGCGCTACACCACCTCTATATTCTCTTAAGACCAAATTTCCAAGACTAAAGCTCACCCATCCATCTGAAGCAAAACAGACATCACAAAGAAGTCATACGCATATAATATATCCTGTTTTGAGATAAATTTTCACCTTTACCTTTTAGCTTTGAGGCAGCTCGAGCTGAACACTAGGTCTTTTTGGTTCTCTACTGCAGTTGGCATTTTTAAGGAAATGTACCATTTTAGTGTAGAGGATAACACATAATGAAGGATAACTACATTAGTGCCACAATAGCCAAGGTCAAGGATCAAAGCACCTCTTTCAGCCCATTACTGACTCCAATTTGTCTCTGTCCTTTTTCCATTGACCATTGATTCCATTAGTGTTGAGCTCAGACGGTCAGCTGAAGCTTCTTAACTAAGAGGAATGACATTGGGCTAATTGAGAGATATAAAAACAGACTGTCTTTTTTCCTGTGATTATCCAAGAACAGAAAACGCCTAAACAGTCTTCTGTTTTAGAATGTTTTTATCATTAACTGGGTTTTAGTCCAAAGTTGCAAATTTAACTTATGCGCAAAACTGGAATATTGCATAAAACATTTGCAAAATAACCTGGAAGTCTGTCACTTCCTGATAACTGGCACTAAATATCACTAAGATAAGTACAGAAAGCCACTGAATATAATAATTTTCATATATAATAAACACAATGAATGTCATTGCTTTGGGAAGTGGATGCCTGCTGTTTGGGTGAGCACTCGTGTAAGACACTTCTGGGAGGCAATTATAATGAAAAACTTTGATGACAGATTTTGCTCTGGCATTTAAGAATGACCATAACAACATTTCAGATGCTGTGCAACCAGATCGGTCCGCTGGATAATAGGTTATGCCGTCCCATAACGCAAAGTCACATGCGCATTAAGAAATTTATTCAGCAAATGCTTTTTCATCTCCCATTATTCGCATTAACCCTTTTTTGCACAAGTCAAAAACCACCTCAAGTGAGCATCAACATTTTTTGCAAATTAAGGGATTTCTTTTGTTTGTTTGTTTGTTTTTTCAAATTTTTTAATTTCCATTGGTTTCTGATGCAATGTTGCAAAATGCGCCTAAAACAGGATATTGGAAACATAGCTACAGTCTTAGTTACACCAACCAAACTTTATCATTACTAATTATGAAAGAATTGTTTGTTTGTTTTTCTGTTGCATGCTGAAAATCCTTTACATAATCTGGTGCTCCCAGTCAAAAATGACCAGCAAAATTGCTGGTAAATCTCTCTCATGCTATATTATCACCAGATTTTGGATTCAATATTTTTCATCTTGTTGATCTGAGATTATGCACCTCAGTTTTTGAGTGAAAACTGCCAAAATTATCCACAAATAATGTTTTTTTTCACTCAAAAACATAGGTGCATAAGCTCAGTTCAGTGAGGCCTAAACAGTTTCAAAAAGAAATACAAAACCTGTGGTATTTAAAAGAAAACAAGCTGATAAAAAAAAAATCTGAATCTGAAATCTGAATCTGTAATCTGATATTTGGTAATTATATATCATAATGAGAGATTTATAAACAATTTTTTGTTGGCAAGTCATTTTTGGCTGTGAACACCACATCTATAACAAGGTGGGGGAAAAAAGTCAAAAGTGCAAAAACAAAAAATAAATAAATAAATGGGGGAAGTTGTTATACCCTGTGTGAATAAATTCAGTAAGCTTTAGTCAAATGCATTAAAGGGATATTTTGTCATTACTCACCCTCATGCCATTCCAAACCCATAGGACCTTTCTGACCCTGCATAGACAGAAATGCAACTGAAATGTTCCCAGGCCCAGAAACGTAGTAAGGACATCGTTAAAGTAGTCCATGTGACATCAGTGGTTCAACTGTAATTTTACGAAGCTACAAGAACACTCTTTATGCACTAAAAAAACTAAACAAAAATTACTTTATTTAACAATTCTTCTTCTCCAAATCGCATCTTCCGCTATTATCAAAAGTACCTCTACATGTAAACAACACATATGTGTTTACTCTCTGTAATACGTGATTTGGAGGAGAATAATTGTTGAATAAAGTAGTTTTTTTTAAACGCACAAAAAGTATTCTCGTAGCTTCGTAACATTACGGTTGAATGACTGATGTCATATGGACTATTTTATCAATATCCTTACCGCATTTCTGGGTCTGGGAACATTTCAGTTGCTGTCTATGGGTTAGAAGGCACTTGGATTTCATCAAAAATATCTTAATTTGTGTTCCAAAAATGGACTAAGGTCTTACAGGTTTGCAACGACATAAGGATGAGTAATTAATGACAGAATTTGAATTTTTGGGTGAACTCTTTACATGAAAAAATAGAAAATCCTCTCCATGTCAAAACAACCGTAACACAACATGAGGGTTAAGCCTAAATCTCATTACATTTTATATTTTGATTCAAAACAAGAAGAAACTGTTTGTCAAAGTGGTAAGAAAATTAATTGTTAATTATGGGGCAATATTTTCCTTTAATCATTTACTGTGCAATATGTTCTTGAAGATCGGTTCACACATCACCAAGTTTTTCAAGCACAGCACTTCCGCATGTGATCTTAAAGATAAGCCATGAGCCATCCAAATTCATTTAACCTACTTTCCAATATGAGCAGTCATGGAAACCAACAGTGTACAAACAGTAAAGCTGTAAAATGATTTGTGCATTGGTGATTCTGGGTCAGTGGATTGTCTGTTTCTGATAGACAAATCCAGTTATCTTTGCTGGCAGTGTGCCCGAGTGTAATTGGGATTGGGAATTAAATGAAAAGCACTAAACGCATATAAAAGTTTGCATGTTAATTTGATCCTGCGATGATACTGCAGAGTCATTAAAAGAGGCTGGCTATTAAGAGAGCCACACAACTGTTTTCGACTAGCCATGTTTACATGTTTACAATTTTTGTTTTAATCAGAACAAAATCATTCCGACTGATGAAACCGAACATCGTGTTTACATAAAGTGATCTTGCTGATGTGTTTATATGTCAAATCCAATTTAATCTTTTGAACTGCATACACAGCACGAATATACAGAGTTTACCACAGTTTTTGTATACTAACCATCCTCTTCCTCTTTGTTTCAAAAAGCAGACCTAATATTTATCTATTTCAGGTCTTAATTAGGAGATGACAAGCACATAAAGCTTTGTGAAACAATGCTTAAAATGGCCATTACCGCATCCAAAACAAGACATCTGCAGATGAGAGTTCGAAGCAAGCACTTGTGGAACAACATTATCCTCCACAACTTCACAGATGACATTCAACAACAACGTCGGCTCGTTCCACACATCATGCATCATTACGCCATTGCCACGTCATTGCACATGCACAAAACTTTCCAGTTTCCATTTTCCAGTTTCCAGATTAAAAAAAGTTTCCACCCCTCTCAACCCTATTGAAAATTCAGTCAGTTTGGTCAGTTTTATTCCGATTGAGGTGCTTACATGAAGCCTTTTAAACCAACTGTAATCAGTATACAATTCTCCATATACAGTAAAAGCACCTACAGTTAAAAAGAAATGTTCATATTAAATCAGTAGGCCATATTAAAATGATTTCTGAAGGACCATGTGACACTGAAGACTAAAGTAATGATGCTGAAAATTCAGCGTTGCATCACAGTCATAAATTAAAGCTGCAAGCAGCGTTGAAAAGGCCCTCACACCCGGGCTCACCGTCACTTAGTGGCTTTAGGAAAATAGCAAACGGTGAGCAATATGCATTTAAAGTATTAAATATAGGAGGAGTATGTCAAAGTCATTTATATATCCCAAACTTCCTGCTGTCACATGGTGGCAATATGACTATTACTGAATATTGGCAAGACTTTGATCAAACATATGAGGTTTAATGCAGATTGAACATGGTATGTTACTGTAAAGGGCAGATCAGACATTGTATGGCTGAGTTATAACAACTTCTTTTTCCATGGTGAAACATAGAACTTTTTCAGGCCACCACAGACACACCCTTTAACGAAAACTCAAGATCTTCACAATGTAACATTGCAAAGGTCTTTAGAGTAGACTGACTGAACATAATGTTGATGTCATTAAATCTCTTTGAGGAGTCCCATGTCACTTCCTGTTGCCAACAGGTGGCGTTATGAGTATAACTGAATATGGACATGGGCATGTGTTCAGGACAGGACTCTTATCAAACAAGTGTATTTTGGTGCAGATCGAACATTGTGTGCCTGATTTATAACAACTTCCTGTTTCATGGCGAAACATCAAAGTTTGTCAGGCCGCCACGGACACGCCCTTCAACGGAAACTCAAGATCTTCACAATTTAAGATTGCAAAGATCTTTAGAGTAGACTGACCAAATTTGGTGTTGATTTGTTTAAATCTCTAGGAGGAGTTCCTTTAAATACAACACCTGAAAATGGCTAAACGGCACAAAACTTCCTGAGAAAATTGAAAATAACAAAACTTCCTGTTGAGTTTAGGGCTTCGTACCAGGGGACTTTTTTGTAGGTACATGTATGTGAAACATAGCTCGATGGGCAGTTCATTGCAGTTTTATAGGTGGCGCTATTGAGACATTTTGCCACACCTGCTTCTAAAACCCATTTCAGATGTGCAAAGTTTCATGGGTTTGAGCATGTTTAGGCCGATGCGATTCATTTTGGAGAAGAAGAAGAAGAAACCACTGGTGCCTGGGCCCTAATTACAATTTAAAATATATTCAAACACAAAACAGCTATTTTAAATTGTAATACTATGTCAGAATATTACTATATTTAATCAAATGAACGCAGCCTTGGTAAACATAAATGACTTATTTCATCAACATTTAAATTCAGACTCCAAACCCTTGATTGGTAGTGAGTAATTAACGATAATCATCAGCAATTAAATTAATTATGTGGTAATATAACACTATACACAAAAAGAGATACAAAAAGACATTTACGTCATCTTATTTATTATTTATATAAGTAGAATTTGTCATAGACGTGTTTCCACATGCTTCTCTTATCTTGTCAGTGTCTTTTATTGACTATTTGACCTCTGCTGTAAATTCAATTTTTTTATTTACATTTTTAAAATTATTTATAACATAAATGTAAAATATCAAAAATACTCTAATATTTGTATTAGCATCTTCATTGGCTTTACTTGACATTTTAAAAACAATAACTTTGCAATATTTTGTCTTTTCCTCTCAGAATTGGTAACTTTATGACTACAGTATTTGTTTTTCCCCACTAGACCACGCCCCCATTTTATGATGTGTTCCTGACTGTATCTATACTGTTTATAGGCCAGTGCTGTGTGTTTTTGCGTGCATGTGTGTGAGAAAAGAAACATACCCGTTCATGCTGTTTTCAAAGCAATAAATGTCAGCTGTAGATGAGACTCCACATTCCACGGCTTGAAAGCTATCTTCTGGTCTGGTCCCTAAAAAGATTGCCGTTTGAGATAGGCTGCTTTTCAGTGTTATTGTTCTGTGTTGTCTTATGACTAAAAAATAGTGTGCAATTGCAATGTAAGTCCTAACACAATCAATTAGCTGTAGGAGTACCACATAAAAATTGTACAATACCGTATGTTTCACGCTTTCATACTTTCGCGCCTTCCAGAACCTTTTATGTCCCAGATAAAAGGCGTCTTGGGTGGCAAAGTAGACTATTGCATGCTGGAAGAATATAGAAAGGTGATATACAATGTAGCACTGAAGGATTAGTCATATGAGATATTAATTTGCTGTAATTATTCTATTACAGTCTAAAAGAACGGGTTATGTAACGTTCTCATATTTCAGAGTACTCGGGAATCATTATCTGACCACAATACCAGATGAGCTTTGCCCTTTGCCTGGTTATTGTTGGCGCTCTGGTGCCAGTATGTTAGTCCTGCAGGCAATATTTCTTTTTTTCGCACCACGAGAGAAAATGAAGCTTGGAAAATCCTTTCATTTCTACTTGTGACATGTTTTGGGAAGGTTAGGCTGGCAGGATTTAAGTTGTTGTCATTGATCTTTGTGTACATTCTTTAGCCTAGAGATGGTAATACCACAACAGTGGAGAATGACAGGCCTCGTCATGTTTTGTTTTGTGTTGGGGTCTTGAGCAGACAGAGCTTGCATTTTTCCATCCCACTCTCCTCCTCATTTTCTTTTCTCTGGAATCCTACATCACCTTGAAATGGGGCTGTTATGCATTCGGGCATCTGTCTTGATGGGCTCAGGGTTCTTTTCTCTCAAAGTGTTCCAGCACTTTGACATAATGTCCCATCAAGCCCTGCTCCAATACTCTTCACTCTTCCCCTTCATTTGGAATCGGGATAATCCAATAATGTGCCCTGCGAGAACAATAGGGCTTGAAAGCAGTCTATCCCTAGGGCGGACTAGCTACAAGAGAGGCATTGTGCCTCAATGCTAAACTTAGGTAGAATTAAGCTGATGTTCATGTGACATTTTGTGTCACGTCACTCTAGTGACTTCCTGTCGGAGAAATGATTTTTTTTTACAGTAAAATTTGATGCTGTGACTTTTTAACAATATTATACAGCCTTATCTTGTAATTCTACATGTATAAAAAGATACTGAACTTGACTATAGTTTGCTTTAAAATGTATATATTTCGTTAAATTTTGAGTTTTTCTTTAGGCTTTATTGGATTTTGGGTAAATTTGGACACGCCCCATTATAGCTTCCCTAAGGGTAAATTTCAACATTTTTTTGATAAGAGCAGTGGTTCCCAACCATGTTCCTGGAGGACCCCGAACACTGCATGTTTTCCATGTCTCCCTAATCAAACACACCTGATTCAGATCATCCGCTCATTAGTAGAGACTGACCTGAGACCTGAAATGGGTGTGTCAGACAAAGGAGAGATGCAAAATGTGCAGCGCTGGGGGGCCTCCAGGAACGTGGTTGGGAACCAGTGGTCTAGAGAGTCCAGAAAATTTTACTGCAGTGTTTTTTTTCCAGATTGAGCGAAAAACCTGGTTCATTTAACAAACGATTTGATTGACAGAAGTAGTTCTAGAGGCAAAGTTATCCAGAATGAGGACTTCTATCATATGATATGAATATTGCACGTATGTGCGAAAAACCGCGCAACGTACAATCGTTTACACTCATGAAAAATGCAAAATCGCCCGCAGTGGCTGATTTCTTTCAAATTTCTCTCAGACCTTTGTGGCTGTGAGTTGAACAGGCCCAGCAAGTTTCATTCTGATCAGCCTTCGTTAAACTTGTCTAACAGGTGCTCAAGATTCATTGGCCAATGGCGGCCATGTTTTTTAAGATATGCAAATGTCCTTGTAGACACTTGTGGAACTTCAGACTGAGACTATGCACACCGATTTTCATGTTGATAGGACAAATGGTTGCGCAGTTACAGCCATTTTTATGTTTTTTTCCCTCTTATAGCGCCACCAAGTGGCCAAGCTCCATGATTTTTTTTTTCCTGTGACCTCAGATTGGGCCCTTACATAAGTGTTCGGAGTTTTGTAGAGATATCTCATTCCATTCAGGAGTTTTAGGCATTTTACTAAAAGTGGCCCCACCCCTTTTAAATGTTTTGGCGCCTCTTTGCGATGGGGAGTCGACAATTGAACGTTTTTTTAGATAATTATTGATATTCACTCTTCAGAGAATCTTTCTGCACTGATTTGGTTCCAATTAGGCAGAAACCCTACAACTAGCTTGCAAAAGTAGGTTTTTCAAAAAATGCAAAATACCCCAAAATTTTGTCAGGCTCACAATTGAATAAAGGTGTGCGTTTTTCCAAGGATTCCAACAACATAAGACACTTGAGCCTGCGACTGATGGTTTATGAGTTATGAGCGATTTTGTACTTTTGTTCGCTGTAGCGCCCCCATCAGGCCACTTGAGATGAGCCTTGGTCACATTGTAGGTAGTGTGAGTACTACCATCCCTCCAAGTTTCAAGTCTCTACAATTTATGGTTTGGTCTGCACAATCATTTTTACATGGAGATCGCTGATCCGTGACCATTCTAACAATTACAGTAGGGTTTCAGTGCCTGTGCTTGAACCCCTAATGATACATTGAAAAAAATATTTATCTGATTGGTCATTTGTATTTGATTTGGTCATTGAGATAATAAGAAAGAAAGAAAGAAATCTGTAGAAAACAGAAAAGATATTGTGAATTTTCTGCCAAGATATTATTTGTTAAGTTCAAAGAAATAGTTCACCCGGAAATTTAAATTTGAAAATGAAAAAAATCCATAATATTGCTTTGTCCAGTGAAAAAGCCTTCTCATCTAAATCAGGAGAGAAATATGCACAGATCAATCATGGTTTACCATCGAAAACAGTCCAGAAGTAACGGTTTAAAGTTAAAACATCTTGATGCATTTTTTTACAAACTCATGGCTTTTTGCGTCACAAGATGTTAACTGATGAACCGGATTTGTGTGGATTACCTGTGGATTATTGTAATGCTTTTATCAGCTGTTTGGACGCTCATTCTGATGGCGCCCATACACTGTAGAGCATCCACTGGTGAGTAAGTGATGTAATGCTGAATTTCTCCAAATCTCTTCCGATGAAGAAACAAACTCATCTACATCTTGGATAGCCTGAGGTTGAGTAAACTATCAGCAAATGTTCATTTTTGGGTAACTTTTCCTTTACTATCATATTTTTTAAACATAAAATCTTACACATTGCCGCTTTCTTCTTAGCTGTAATCTGAGAAGGAACAGGAAAAGTGGGAAATGGTTCTGAGATACCCGGCCGATGCCCATCGCCAGAACTCCTGGGGGCCAACAGACCACAAAAAGGCCTCTGTGGAAGAAAGATCCGGGGTCAGGCCAGTGCCGCTTTCATGTCTGGTTTTCCTCGGTCACTTAAATCCGCAGGTGCTGAGAGGGGACGTCTGTGACTGCCCAACATTCCCAGGGTGCCATTTGATACATACGTGAATCAGAACATCCTGTAACTGATGACTGAATTACACCAAACTCATTCCACAGTTTGGCAGTCACATGTATTTTATCCTGCCTGTTTCATGTAATATCAATGACCTCTGTTCAGACCATGTTATATGTATTAAGAAAATGAATTATGAAAAGAATAGGTTTCCCGTTAGTTAAAGGATTAGTTCAAATCCAGAATAAAAATTTCCTGACAATTTACTTACCCCCATGTCATCCAAGATGTCTTTCTTTCTTCAGTCGCAAAGAAATGAGGAAAACATTCCAGGATTTTTCTCCAACTTCAATGGGAGCCAACAGGTTGAAGGTCCAAACTGCTGTTTTAATGCATTCATAAGACCCTTATTCCTCAGCTGGGATCATGTAGAGCCCTTTGAAGCTGCACTAAAACTACAGTTTGGACCTTCAACTCATTGACTCCCACTTAAGTCCACTATATGGAGAAAAATCCTGGAAAGTTTTCCTCAAAAACCATAATCTCTTTTTGACTGAAGAAAGAAAGTCATGAACATCTTGACATAGGGTTGAGTAAATTATCAGGACATTTTTTATCCTGGAAGTAAACTAATCCTTTAACCCTATAAAGCCTTGTTGTGATATCCAACTTGTTTAATGTATCACCAAATGCAGTGAGGCATTAGGAAAACAGACTGAGAGAAGCCAAGTCAAACTAAGCAAGACATGCTACTATAACATACTATAACTAAAACAGCACTGCAGATCAAAATCTGTGTGAACACACTTGACTCGGTTTTATAGCTTATGGTTTATGGACAGGCTGAACACAATCTCACTTCAATTTGTCTCAAAGACTAACAATAGATGTCTGGAGGAGGGAAAATCCCAGCATGTTCCTCATCAGTCAATGTTCTTATATAAGAAACATATGAATAGGCGAAGGGAGAGAGTGATTGAGTGGGAAAAGCTTAATCAGTATCATATATACAGTTGAGTATTTTTGAGTAAAGTTTACCGACACCTTGCAGAATGTGCAGAAAGTTTGGTAAAATGTTCATGTTCAGGGATCATACAAAATGCATGTTATTTTTTTTTATTTTGTGCTGATCTGAATAAGATATATTTTACATAAAAGACATTTACATATAGTCCAAAAGAGAAAATAATGGTTGAATTTATAAAAACGACTCTGTTCAAAAGCTTACATACACTTAATTCTTAATACTGTGTTGTTACCTGAATGATCCACAGCTGTGTTTATTGTTTAGTGATAGTTATTCATGAGTCCCTTGTTTGTTCTGAACAGTTAAACAGGTCCCACAAATTCTTTTTGTGTATTTGAACCCCTTCCAGCAGTGAATGTATGATTTTTGTGTATTTGAACCCTTTCCAACAATGACTGTATGATTTTGAGATCCATCTTTTCACACTGAGGACAACTGAGGGACTCATACGCAACTATTACAGAAGGTACAAACGCTCACTGATGATATTTAGGCAAAATAGGAAAAATGTACACATCTTCATTCTGTTCAAAAGTTTTCACACCCCAACTCTTAATGCATCATGTTTCCTTCTGAAGCATCAGTGAGCGTTTGTACCTTCTGTAATAGTTGCGTATGAGTGCCTCAGTTGTCCTCAGTGTGAAAAGATGGATCTCAAAATCATACAGTCATTGTTGGAAAGGGTTTAAATACACAAAAATGCTGAAAAACCAAAGAATTTGTGGGACCTGAAGGATTTTTCTGAAGAACAGCAGGTAGTTTAACTGTTCAGGACAAACAAGGGACTCATGAACAACTATCATTAAACAAAACAAACCTGTGGATCATTCAGGTAACGACACAGTATTAAGACAATTACATTACATTTTTATAAATTCAATTATTATTTTCTCTTGTGGACTATATGTAAACAACTTTTATGTGAAATATCTTATTCAGGTCAGTACTAAATTAAAAAAAATAACATGAATTTTGAATGATTTCTCTTAAATTGGTAAAGTAATGAACATTTTACAGATTCTGCAAGGTGTATGTAAACTTTTGACTTTAACTGTATATCACAAATCATTTGTATGCTTTGTCATTATGGTGTATGGAGTGTAAATTGATGTGGGGAAAAAAATATTTAAAGCAGTTTAACATAAGGCTGCAACATAAAACATGAAAAAAATGAAAGGCACTGTATATATATATATATATATATATTTATATATATTTATACTGTATACCTCTAATTCTCTTCTGTTGCTGTTGTGTCTAGCTGTTTTAATGCCACTTTTAGCCAGTATCCGAGAAAACCCGATTCAGGAATCGGCCAGTCAAAGGTCAAGCTCAAGTTTTGAGTGGACATTAAGACACAATTGTGTTTGGTGTTAAGAAAGCTGACATTTGAAATCCAGGGGCTTTGCAGCAATAACCATCATCCCTTTAATCCCAACGCTAAAGCCATGGGCGGCAGTGATGTGAGGAATTTGACTCAAAGCCGACATTTGGCAGCCCTTTCAAAGGGGTCGGTTATAGCGAGGGCCTCATGCTCTATGCATATACAACCGGCCTTTCAAGAAGACACTAGGAATGTGCTTAAGCCACAAATGTAGTTCAGACAGAGAAAATGTTGTTTCTCCTGCCTCTTCTTTTGATTAATGGATAATGGGCCAAGTCTAAGGTTCATTTGGTATTAAAAACTGTCGTTCAGGCTTCACTTTTCAGGATATTGTCTATAGTTTTGGCTTCACAAAACTAAGTTTTACAGGAAGAGTCATAACTACAAGAGTGCAATACAAATTCTCAGGACTGTACATATATGCATCCATCAATGCCACAAAATACCTCCATAATACAATCTCTAATATTGCTAAAGACATAATAAATGAACCCAACTAGCTTATATGAGATGCTCTCATTATTTATATTGAGAGCAATGATTTTTATTGTGTTAACTTGTAGAGTCACCTGAAAGAATGTCGGTGGTTCTTTCAGAGTCACTTTAAATTTAAATATGGTCAAAGCCTGCCCTCTATTGGTCAAAAAGTAAAAAACATGCAATCAGCATAGTAATGCTTAAACAAGGGTAGTTTACAAATGGGCATTTGTAAACTACCCATTCTTTCTGTACTACAAGACATTCATTGATTCATTCATTCATTCATTTATTGAATTATTTAAAAACAGTTACTTTATATTATTTCGTTTATAAACAATAATAAATAAATAAATATTAAATTTACATATTTTCATTTAATTTTATTTCCATTTTAGGTTCAAATGTTATTAGTGTTTTCATAAACTTCAGGACTTTTTTAAATCAGGATTTTAGATTAAAACTTATATATTTGTAGTTTATGTTTTAGATGCTCTCTTTATATTTAATTATTTTTTTAATATGTTTATTCATTTATTCATATTATTTATTTTTAATTTCACTACTTCATTTTAATGGTCCTACAGTGAAAAATAACTTTTTAATTTTTAATTTTTGGAAAATGTATAAATATTGCAAACTAGCCTCTAAATTAATATGAGGTCATGAAAATTGCATGCACAATAATTGAATTTATTATTATTGTTTAATGTATCACCAAATGCAGCTAATGAAGTCAAGTCACCTTTATTTATATACCGCCTTTAACAATACAGAATTGTGACAAGGCGGCTGTACAGTATTAAATAGGAAATAGTACATCAACAATGCCAAGGGCAACAGTAAACACTCAATTTTCAGGTAAAGGTAGTTAATCAAATAGAATAAAATAAAATACAATATTGTGTGAAGATAAAGTGAAGATAAAATGTTCATATATTATATGCTATATGAGATTAAAAGAACTGATCATTAAAATACACAATTAATGTATTAAAATTACACATTTTAAAAAAAAAATTCAGAATGGAATGAGTTTCAGGATTTTAAGTTAAAATGTATATATTTGTAGTTTATATTTTAGGTGTTGTCTGTATTTTATTAAAATTTTTTATGTATTTATTATTTTTTATTTATTCTGAAAATGAAGTATAAATATTCAAATTAGCAAATAAATTAATATGAGGTCATGAAAATTGCATGCACAGTAATTGTAATAATTATTCTTGAGGAACCAGTAGAGGTAATTCTATCATTGTTTTCTATTTATTTTTCTATTTATTTATTTTTTTACATTTTTAAGACGAAGATATAATGGCAGAATGGCAGATTTAGTTGATTTGCCCAAAATATTTATTAATTAACACACATTATCATATATTATACGCTATATGAGATTAAAAGAACTGATCATTAAAATGCACAATTAGTGTATTAAAAAATACACAATTCTTTAACATGAAATTTAAGAATGAGTAATTTAGAAAGCTATCTAGCTGATATTTATAAATGTGAGGTATAAATTGTACTGAGTTTGCACCATGGAAATGAATGGGAATGCTAACGAATAACTCTCACCAGTTATTGTAAAGTTAACCAGTTGCAAACCTCTTCTCCAGATGGTGTTGTACTCATTAAATTATCCATTAGATGGTGCTGTACACTCATCAATCTCAGTACCTGCGCAAAACTGATGCTCTACATGCTTTCAGTTTGAAGTGAAATGCTAAAGTCAATGCACTTTTAATGAACAAACCTGTAGCATATAAAGATTTGATAAGTGCACTGATGAGAATATAATTACTTAAATCATAGTTAAAGCAGGACTGTAACAGTACATCATTAAAAATTTAGGATTCATTTAGCAACCAATTGAATAAAATAATCACAAAAAAATAAAACAAAAGCACTACAGGGAAGTGCAACCCTCTATAAACAGGCATTACAGTAGAGTTTCTTGTAAACAAATAATTGAAGCATACAACATACACACCGCCAACATGTGATTTAAAGAGAATAGGATATATTGTTTCTGCACTCGTGGATATTTTGTATGATGGGTTTTTTATAGTAATTACTTAAGAGTTTTGTGTTTGTCAAATGGGTATCTCCAACTGCAAAAAGCCATGGTAAAGTCATTTGGCTGACGTGAAGTGCTTGGCCTTTACCCTATTTCCTGCTCTTAACGCTTGTCACTGTGGCATTTGGCATGTATAAAATTTGTGGTTAAACATTTTTCTCATTTTATAGTTCCTGGGCGTATATTTACTACAGAGGTCCATTGAAAAAGCTACTGGGAAGAAAAATAGGCTTTACGAGACGATGCCATCAACCTTTGCGCTCCTGAGGCCAAACACGTAAAGTATCTCCTCTGTTGTCCAACTTGTGATGCTCTGTTTGTTTCTTTGTATGTTGTTTGTATGAGATAGTACCCATTGTTATAGCTGAAAATTGATTATTTATATGTGACATTAGTATTTAAGCTATTATATGTATAAACAACTTACAACTACGTAATTAATTGTACCTCAAATCATGCAGCTTGGTGAGGAGAGGTGTGCAATTACTTTTTGAATTATCTAACTTACAATTATTGCCTAGTAGATTGAAAAAAAGGGGAAAAATCCCATGTGCATACATAAAGGATGCAACATAGAGCCAGAATATAGAGACTTAGCAATGGGATGTTTTGCCAGTAAGTAGAAGTAAATAAGTATGTATGTATGTATTTATTTATTCATTCTTTTCTTTTTTTGTTCTGTAAGGAGGACACATAAAAAAAGAAATATATGTATATAGTTACAAAAAAATTCAGTTGTTTTGAACTTTATATATTAAAAAAAAAAAACTAGAAAATCATAGTTTTCACCATATCAAGCAAAATGAGTGAATATTTATTATATTGGTAACACTACAATAAGGTGTTATTTGTTAACATTAGTTAATGTATTAACTAACATGAACAGACAATGAACAATACATGTATTACACTGTTTATTCATCTTTGTTAATGTAAGTTAATACAAATGCATTTTTTGTTCATCTTACAGTGCATTAACTAATGTTTACAAACACAACTTGTGATTTTAATAATGCATTAGTCAATGCTGAAATTAACAAACTAAGATTAATAAATGCTGTATTGTTAATAATAAAGTATTGTTCATTCTTAGTTCATGTTAACTAATGTAGTCAACTAATGTTAACTAATGAACTTTATTGTAAAGTGTTACCAATAATAAATAAATAAAAATATAATTATAGTTTTTAAAAATGTTATTAAAGTGAAGTTTTACAATTTAACTTAACATTATATGGTGAGGCTAAATTTCTATAAATATCCAATTTTTCAGAGTAATTTTAGTATTTTTTATTTTTTACAATTGTTTAAAAACTAAATATTATTTATAAATGCATAAATGTCAAATAAAATGTAAATGTATATACACTTCAGTTCAAAAGTGTGGGGATCAGTAAGATTTTTTTTAAAGAAATTTATATTTTTATTCAGCAAGTATGCATGAAATTGATCTTTCTATTTATCATAGAACAATGAAAACAATTACAGTCAGAACAAAAATATTATCAGCACAACTGTTTTCAACATTAATAATAAGTGTTTCTTAAGCAGCAAATCGGCATATGAACTATCCCTTTAAGAGCTTTAAATCCTCACATGGCTAAAAATACACCTTGAACAATTATGCAAGTTTGGAAACTGTTTGTTATGTGGCCATAACTCTTTCTGTCTAGGTGTCTGGAAATCTCTGACATCAGATGACCGATGTCTTCCATCCCCGACTGTGTTTCACTACTGACCGCACAGGGAAACATCCAGAATGTCCAAGTGTCCATTTCCTGTCCTCATGCCTCACCCCATCTAAACCAGCACAATGCATCTTTAATTACGTCACACTGACTCTTTCTTTTTATGTGTTTTTCCTAAGAGTGTGTGTATATGCCGATGTGTGTGTTTCTGCACTTGTGACGCTGCATATCTCAGGGACGGGGCCATCCGAGGGGAACCTTAGGAAAATGACAAAGGGGCTGATAAATGTGTTTGCTGTGGCACCAGGCAAAGCAAGCCTGACTGTCGCCTGCCTGCTTTTTCTCAGCAAACTGAATGCTATTCTCATCCATTTTTGTTGTTAGAATACAGTAGAGACTGTGCAGACTGAATATATACAGTAAATAAATAACGTTTGCATGGATCTAAGACATAATGCATTGCACCCAAAATAAAATTCATTGCCATCATTTTCTCACCCTTTTGTAATTTTTATACAATTTAAACCAAATAATATTATAAAATGGCAAATTTAGACATGTCACGGCAAGTTTAAAGTCACTGACAGCAACTGTCATTTTGCATATCACACAGAAAAAGTGAACAACGACCCAATTTTTCATAACGTATGGTTGTGGAAGATTTGAAAAATCTCACATGAACTTCATTTGTTATACTTTATGCACTTTTTTTGCTTTTGGAAGTATACTCTACCATGCAAAAGATTGGGGTTAGTGTGTTTTGTTTTTTTAAAAACATGTATAATGTTACAAAAGATTTGTATTTCAAATAAATGCAGCACTTTTGAATTTTCTATTCATCAAAAAAAATGTATAACCATTTCCACAGAACTGATTTCAACATTCAATACTAAGACATGTTTCTCAAGAAGCAAATCAGCAAATTAGAATGATTTCTGAAGGATCATGTGACACTGAAGTAATGATGCTGAAAATTCAGCTTTGCATCACAGGAATAAATTACATTTTAAAATATATTCAAACAGAAAATAACTATTTTGAATCAGAATAATATTTCACAATATTACTGTTTTTTTTTACTGTATTTTGATCAAATAAATGCGGCTTTGGTGAGACTTTTTTCTGCTGAAAATTCAGCTTTGCATCACAGAAATAAATTACATTGTAAAATATATTCAGATAGAAAATAACTATTTTAAATAAGAATAATGTTTCACAATATTACTGTTTTTACTGTATTTTTGATCAAATAAATGTAGCTTTGGTGAGACTTTTTTCTGCTGAAAATTCAGCTTTGTATCACAGGAATAAATTATATTTTAAAATATATTCAAATAGAAAATAACTATTTTAAATCAGAATAATATTTCACAATATTACTGTTTTTTACTATTTTTGAGCAAACAAATGCAGCCTTGGTAAGACTTCTTTCTGCTGAAAATTCAGCTTTGCATCACAGGAATAAATTACATTATAAAATATATTCAAACAGAAAATAACTATTTTGAATCAGAATAATATTTCACAATATTACTGTTTTTACTGTATTTTTGATCAAATAAATGCAGCCTTGGTGAGACTTCTTTCTGCTTAGTACAAATTTATATGCAACGCTCTCGTTTTAGTTTATACTAGTTGTACAAACTACTTCTTACATGTGATTAAACTTTGACCATTTTTATGATATAAATATACAATTGAAGAGTTCACACGCAAAAGCCTCTAAGTGCCGTTTGAAATTTTCTTCTTAAATGAGCATTTTTATCAGGCTCCTATGTGTAGGATTTCACTTTAATGGCAATGAATAGGTTCTTGTCATTGCCATCGAAGTGAAATAACTGAACATAAACACAGCCAGAAAAAAATGCTAATTTTAGAAGAAAATTTCAGAAAGCACTTAGAGGTTTTAGCATCTGAACTCTTCAATTAGAAATCACTATTGAATGTTTCCATGCCTCCCACATCTCGCATAAATTGAGAGTAAACTGTGGCTTCCTGAGTTGAAATACCTCTCCTGTGATGCTTCTTGGCTGAAGTCAGAATGAGGTCACTGTCGCTTTAAGAAGCATCCTGCTTGAGCGCTTGCTCTTTGACTTCTGTGAGCGCTGCTCAGATCTCCGTCCACAAATGCTACTGATGTGCAGAGAAAGAGGACAGGAACACACAAACAGTTTAGATGTGAGAGGAACCTTACAGGGTCACTGATTCACACATGGCTGGAACATCTTACGCGAATCTGTTGTATGAAGATTGACTTTATTTGAAAGGTGAGTGTTTGGAAGAGACTTTTCTTTTAGTTTCACTGCCTCTTTCACGCTAGCGAAGCTATTAAAGTGCACTAGGTTACAAAAGTCTGACTACACTTACACGTTAAAACATTCATATTTTGCATCATTTGCTCATTTAAAACAAGATTTTACATTACAAATGACTTACATACAAATACATACAAATGTCAATATAATCATTTAAGTAAAATAATTAAAAATGTCTTAGTATCTGTCACATGATCAATTACTATTTTGATTATTTTTGCTTATTAGTGACCTAGAAAATATGCCATGCTCATTTCTTCTTCAAAGTTTTTCAAAACCAGAAAACTTCATGTTTATGTCGACTGTATATTGTTGAATTAGTTAAAAACTCTTGCATAAAAGAGCAGTGGATCTCTTAACTATCTCTGTAATTGTTTTATTTTTGTTTGATTATATGATTATATAATTTGTACTGATTTTCAAGGAGTGAATTGTTCATTATCCTGAAGGGAAAGTAAAATCAAAGACCAAATTCAACACAAAGCATCACTGAACTTCAGTTTCACCTTGAATGAAGAGGAAAGTTGGCTTGGCTGGTAATAGACATTTGATAGCAGTCATGCCACCATTGTTTAATACAATTGGAAACATGAACCTATATGAATATTTAAGCATTAGCTGGATGCAATTGTGCAGCAATGGCTTATTAAAACCAGTGAGAAAGTAAAAAATGCTCTCTGATACGTTGTGGTCAGGCAGTTTTGGTTGTGTTTTTTTATCCGCATTCACTATCTTTACTACAAGCAGCATATAAGACGTGTTTCTGAGTGTCAGTTGTGCATCACGATAAAGAAACGGCTAACATACCAGATGTTTTGACCAGTAGAAAGTCAATTCCTAACAGAATGATTCGTTTGGATGTTGAGGTTTTTTTTTGTATTTCTGTTTCAGAGCAGATTTTTTCAACTAAGTTAAATAATTTTGGTAACACTTTAGTAAAGGGAGCAATTCTCACTGTTAACTAGTCGCTTATTAGCATGCATATTAACATACTGGCTGTTTATTAGTACTTATAAAGCACATATTCTGCATGACCATATTGTACATCCCTAATCATACCCAATACCTGAATTTAACAACTACCTTACTAACTATTATTAAGCAGCAAATTAGGAGTTTATTGAGGCAAAATACATAATTAATGGTTTGTTAATAGTGAGTACTGGACCTTAAAATAAAGTGTGACCATAATTTTTAATATTCTTTATTTCTGCTAATGTAACTTAACTTATTTCTATTAACATACTTTTTTTTCTGAAGTATTTTTTAGTTTTTAGTTTTACTTAACAGTAACAACACTGTTGTGGAACATAAAAATACATGCCCTTTTAAAAGTAAAATACTAAAATGTACCTTTGAGGTACTAATATGCATTTTCTAAATCTTTTATATAATTTTCAAGAATCTAAAAAATATTTTAAATATGTGTGTGTGTGTATTATATATAAGTAATATGAGAAAATGACACGCAGTGGAAAAAAATCTTGGAAAATATTATGTTGTTACTGTTAACTAAAAATACGTTTAAAAATACTTGTAAATAATTTCAAATAAAAAGAAAAAAGATCATTTTAAATAAAAAGTAGAAAAGAGTATTACAAATTATTTTAGTTAGTTAAAAGGCAAAAAAATGTTTTAAGTAGTAAAATAAATACTTTTAAAAAGTACATAATTTCAAATAAATTAAACATTAGCATATAGTATATAAGAAGTAAAAGTAAAAGAATATAAGAAATGAAACAGAAAAGACAATGTTTACAGAAATGAAATAAGAAAAAATGAAACATACAAAAAATAATAAACTTTAAAATGAAAATGGAAAACTGAAAAATACTATACTAAGATACCAGTAATGATACTACAAAAACACTGTTCCACAGAAAAAAACAACAGCATGGTTTTGAATTAAATAAGGTTAAGTAAATCGTGAGAGTTTTCATTTTTGCATAGACAGCAATGCAACTGACACGTTCAAGGCCCAGAAAGGCTGTAAGGACATTGCTAAAATAGTCCATGTGACATCAGAGTTTCAACCATAATGTTATAAAGCTATGAGAATACTTTTTATGCACGTCAGTCTTCAAGAGTACCACGACGTGTTGCTGCCTTTGCAGTGTCAGAAAGCACTCGGATTTCATCAAAAATATCTTTATTTGTGTTTCAAAGATGATTGAAGGTCTTACAGGTTTGCAACGACATGCGGTTGAGCAATCAATTACAGAATTTTTATTTTTGGATGAACTGTCTCTTTAACTCTCATTCTGTCTTACATAAAAGGGAAGTAAAACAAACCGTTAGCACTGCAAGATGAATGATTATGCTTGAACAGCTGACTTGCAACTGAACTGATATATTAGGCAAGACCTGTTTACTATATATTTCTTATGATTTCAGGACTCAACCTCACAGTGGATGGAGAAGGTTTAATCTGTTTTAGTCCAGCGGGGAACATCACTCCATCATGGATCCACTCGACAAGCTGAACACAGAGAAGTTGATCTTGTATTTGACAGTGCCGCTGTCTACAATCATCATCTTCTCCAACCTCTTCATCATAATAGGCATCGCCTGCAACCGGCAGCTCCACAACACTCCCAACTACTTCTTCTTGAGCCTGCTAGTGGCGGACTTGTGCACCGGCATCACCCTGCAATTCATCCCCCGCATGTCGCTCGAACGGCAGCTGGATTTCAAGCACTGCTTGGTGATGTACATCTTCCCGAACTTTATATTCCTGTCGTTCCTTTTCAATCTGGTGATGGTGCATTACGAACGCTACCTGTGCATTGTCAGCCCGCTCCACCACAGCCAGTTCTGGGTTCACCGCTGCTTTCCATTGGCCTTGTTGACCGTTTGGCTCCCGCCATTGCTGTATGCATCACTTCCCGCCTTTGGATGGAATAATTGGGTTGAACCCAACACCAACAAGAGCTTTGACTCAAATGAGACGCTCTTGAGATCATCCACATCTCGTAACTCCTCCAAAGAGGATGAGGTTTGCACCTACAAGCAGGTTTTTCCCAAGGCCTTCATTTATTTGGAAGTGTTCGGATTGGTGCTGCCAGCCATGCTGTCCATCGTAGCCATGACGGGACGGGTGTTGTGGATCGCGCACAAGCAGCTCCAGAACATCTGTAAGCTCCACCGCGCCGTGGACCGGCTCCAGCAGCAGCAGCTATCGGACCACGAGCAGCAGCTTAACCTGCGTTACGCCAAATGCGTGGCCGCCGTGTCCCTTACGTTCCTGGTCTGCTGGGTGCCGTACATCATCTTCCAGCTCATGTCCGTGACGGCTCTTCAGGGTGGGGAGAGATCCCAGAGCTCTTCTTTGTACATCATCATGTCCTGTACGGGAATCGGGAGCATGGCTGTCATTCCGCTCATACTAGGACTGGCTAACAAGCAGTACACTGAGCCTATGAGCGGGGTGATGCTTAAACTGAGAAACCGCTGGAGGGGAGGACAGAATAACAGAGATATTGCACTTTGACGAGTGGACAGTGAGTGGACAGGATGTTTCAGTTGAATGTCTAAATTAAAGTTGTGCATTGAATGCTTTATAAAAATACACTACTGTTTAAATGTTTGGGGTTGGTTAGATATTTTCAGGAAACATTTTTTTTTTTTATCAAGGCTGCATTTAGTTAATCAAAAATGCATGAAAAATTGTGAAATATTATTACAATTTCAAATAAGTGTTTTCTATTTAAATATATTTAAACTGTAATTTATTCCTGTGTTTCAAAGCTGAATTTTCAGCATCACTACTCCAGTCTTTAATGTCAAATGATTCAGAAATCATTCTAATATGCTGCTTTGCACCTTAAGAAACATTTCTTATTATTATCAATTGTGCTGCTTAATGTTTGTGTAGAAACTATGACTGATTTCTTTTCAAAATGTTCAAAAGAAAAGTATTTATCTGAAATAAATGTGACCCAGGACCACAAAACAAGTCATAAGGGTCAATTTTTTTTTTTAATTGAGGCTTACACATCTACTGAAAGCTGAATAAATAGGCTTTCCATTAATATAGGACAATGTTTGGCTGAAATACAACTACTGGAAAAATCTGGAAAAAGAAATTGAGAAAATTGACATTAAATTTCTTACTTTAAGTTCTTAGCAATGCATATTACTAATGAAAAATTACGTTTTGATATATTTACGGTAGGAAATGAACAAAGTAACATGATCTTTACTTAATATCCTAATGATTTTTGACATAAAAGAAAAATTTATCATGTTGACCCATATTTATGTATTTTGGCTATTGCTACAAATATACCCGTGCTATTTAAGACTGGTTTTGTGGTCCAGAATCACAAATGTCTTCAGTGTCACTTCTGATCAATTTAATGCATCCTTGCTGAATAAAAGTTAAACTTTCTTTAAAAAAAAAATTACTGACCCTAATTTTTTTAACAGTAGTGTAGAAGAACAAAACACTATTAGTTAGTAATCACATCTGTCTCTTTATGTCGGAGAGTTTTGTGTTGAACTGAAAGTCTTGCATTTGTTCATCTTGTATATATGTATTTTTATGCCTTGCAAACTTAAATGTTCAGTTTTCTGTGATGTATTTTTCATTGGTGTGATGTATTCTACATTGTTGTTGCAAATTGTGCTGATTTGTCACCAAGATACAGTCACTGACTAATGTAGACTGCAAAAATGATTTGTCAGTCTTGGATGCATCAGTAAAAATATGTTTTAATAAAACCAATTAGTAATGTTTTACTGTATGCAGCAGAAATGTGTTTCTGAGTTATATTATAGCTGTATATTTTCAAGCATATTTTTTATCCTTCAACACTACAGGGATTTTTTAAAAGAGCAAATCTAAAGGTAAATAAAAATCTAAAATAAATAAATTCATTTATTCATAATAAATAATTATATTTAATTACAATCTAAAAAAAATGCTAGTTTAAAAACAACACATAGGTGAGTGAAATATGGACAAACCAACTATTGCTTAAAGATCACTATATTTCTTGCTTAAAATAAACCTGAAATAGGTTAGAAATTAACATTTATTAATATGTTAAATGAATTAACATTTATTAATAAGTTAAATGAAAATTAAATACATTGGCATATATTTTTTCAATTGCTTATTAATAAAAGTTCATTTTTGATTATTGCTGATGCCTGTAGTAATTATGTGTCTGGTTTTTAATTTACAACCTATTCTGGGTGCATTTTAAGCCAGCCAAATAATAATTTTTAAACAACTGTTGAGTTAAATAAAACTATCCAAAAGGCTGGGGTTAAACATTTAACCAAACTGCTGGGTCAAAACAACACATTTGCTGGGTTTGTCCATATTTTACACCAGTGCTGGGTTGTTTTTAACCCAGCATTTTTAGAGTGTAATATATATTTTTTCATTTCATTTCATTAAATTTACATTCAATGAAAAACATAAATAATACATTTCATGAGTATAAAAATACAACACTAAAATGGATTGTTTTTTGTGGTTTGGCTAGGGGAAAAGATCTTATTCTTCAGCCATCTATCTATCTATCTATCTATCTATCTATCTATTACAAAATGAGGAGGCTACAACATATTAGTTTACCAAACTTTCATATTCTAAACATTTCTCACTAAAATAATGCATTTACAATGAAACATATTTTGACGTCATATAGTAAATAAATAAACCATTCTGGGAACTTTAAATTGGCCAATGGGTTAGTATGTGATTACAGATGTCGTCTGATATTTTTGCAACTGAGTTATAAGTGTTTTGAAATATCCTACGCATACGCTCATTCCCAGAAACTGTCCTTCTGATGACAAATCCACTAACAGTGTGT
Source organism: Labeo catla (assembly GCA_012976165.1). Lineage (NCBI taxonomy): Eukaryota > Metazoa > Chordata > Actinopteri > Cypriniformes > Cyprinidae > Labeo > Labeo catla. Next base: position 1,023,723 of record VONZ01000193.1, read on the forward strand.
TCATCACGGTGGGAAATTGTCGGAGTCTGGAGAAACTCTTTTGAATATTGTGTGTGTTTGGATACTGTCTGTGTGAGCCACAAGACAAAGAGCTAAAAACACAAAGTATCTGTAAACAAGAGATAAAGATAAAGACAAATTGAGCTGTCCTGATGGTTTGTGTTGCAGGGTAAAATGTGAAACGAAATGTTGAGTCCCTTGAGAACATTACAGTAAGTTCACTACAAACATTGGCAGCTACACTCGAATGTTGATCATTACTCACATGAGCATTTATATAAAGAAGAAAGTATTTGATTAAACTCTTAGTCTGTAGGTCTGACTCTTTGTTCCCCATAGTTTTGAAATAGAAGCCAAACAAGGTCAATAGTGTAGAAAAACCACAAACACACCCTCATCCCTCCACCCACCCACACACACTCACACATACAAATTAATCTCTTGCACTTTCGAAACCCAGCACTTTCTTCCTTGCTGCTACTCACAGAGTTCTCTTTTAACTTTTTCAGCTTATCAGAAAACGATCTAATTAGTGATGCATGCAGAGCATTGCTACACTGTAAAAACTCCAACTTGCAAATTGTTCACTCAGTTTAAAAATGTAAGTCAAGTGGACACATTTTTAAGCAAAATGTTGAGTTTACACATAAAAACAAGTTAACTCAATGTTTACTATATTTTTCTCAATGAACACAAATAAGAAAGTTGAGCAAACTCAGTATTTTTATTTCTTCATTTGAGCGGTCAACTTGACATTATTGCGCATGCGCAAAGTGCCGTCGCTGAACTATACACGGAGTTTACTGCTTCAAACATAAACAACGATGGCAAAGGGAGTGGATGTCTTCTTTTAAGGTAAGTTCTTTCTGCCCAGATTTAATATAGAAAGTAAGCCAAATAAACTACACAGTTAGGTTTGTAAACGTTCTTTAAAGAAAGAATAAACATTGTTGAATGAAGTCTGGCGGCTAACTAGTTAGCTAGCTTTGTTATTCCAAGCACAATCAGCTAACGTTAGCATTTGCAAGGTATGTATACAGATATATTTTTATAGATACAGTTCAAATGTCGATTAAACGAGTATATAATTAACCAGATAGAGGTTAATTATGTGTTGTATTTCATTGTGCTAGGCGATATAACTTACTAGTTTATCTGGCACACAGTTGTTGTTGTTGTTTTGTTTTTTGTTTTTTTTGTTTTTTTGTGAATCCGCGATACTGGTGCATATATGTGAAAGTGCAAGACATGTAAGATGATAAACGTGCTTATTGACACAAATTGCCAAATACATAAATTCGCTTAAATTGTCAAATACACATAAAGTTATGTCAAAATGTGATTATTTACATAAACAATCACTTGTAAGTCTGAAATGAGAGTCAACGTCTGAGATAAAATCGCCTGTGTGTCAGTAAATTTGATCCGTGCATTAACGTTAGCCTCATAAACCTGCTGATATTTGTTCCGTTAATGTTACAAAAAATAAATAAATAAATAAATAAAAAGCTAAGACAACACTCACTCCTCTTGACTGAACAAATTTAGTAGCTTCAATAAGAGTCAGTTCCCTATCTGTCGTACACTCCGAGTTGTGTCGAGTTAGTGTACGACACTAGGGGTCGCTCTTGAGAGCCCAAACACCTCTGACAGTTTTGAGAAAGGCCAATGAAAATTGGGTGTGCAGATTTGCATAGCTGGCCACGCCCCGGACATCCGGGTATAATAGGGCAGCGTGTGCATCTGCTCACTCGTTCTGTTCTTCGGAGCCGAATGCAGCGTCTCTGCGTGAGATGCAGCAACATTCACCTCTCTCGTCGTTGGATCTGCAGCACAGACAGCGGTCTCTCCCTCTCTAGCACAGCCTGTGTTGTGAGAGTCCCCTGGGTGCGTCGACGGCGATCTTGAAGAGCAATCTTCCTTCTAAAGGGTGATTTCTCTGATAGAGCTGGCACGGTAGGATTGTGTGTTGGTTAACATATCTTTCCCTCCGTGTCATCCTGGTTGCGGCTTACCTTCCCAAACGTTCGACATGACCGTTGTGTTCAGTGTTGAGTTATGCTCACGCTGATGCAGCGTTTGTTGTTGATTCATGTTTTGCCGGCGAAAACATGACCTGGGCGCACGAGCCGTATGCTTACGTTCCCGACTGCTACCCGCTCCGGTCCTTCTACTTCCGGGTACGAGGCCGTTGCGATGTGCGTTGGTGACGAGCATTACAAAGCAAGGAAGGTTTTGCCGGGTGAAAACCCCGCAAACCCCTCGCTTCGTGCGTCCCTCGATTGAGTTTCCGGACAAGTTTGTTAGTCTGTCTCAGTACAGCTGACTTTCTTATTCAGAACTCCTAATTGGGCGGAAATGGTGAGCGGCAGCATCGCTAAGGAAGGGCGTGAACTATTTGAAAGCAGAAACTTCAGCTGAGCAAGCCTCTACGGGGGACTGATTCTCAGTTTGAGGTGGATGCAAAAAAATGGCGGCCGTGCCTGAAACGGGCAGCCAAGAAGGGGCTGGTTAATAGACATCTGGGTAACGACCTGTACGCTCGTTTCCAGTGTCTGTTTCCCGGAAGTGCACGAGAAGTCTGTGAAATCGCGGAAAGCCCATTTAAAAAAATGGTCAGAACGTGATAAACCAACTTCTCCTCCTTCACCACTCTCGATGGGGGTCCAGCGAGGGGGTTTCAGAGGTTCCCCCAGGCGGAGGGGGCGATTGCAGTGTACTCCCTGCTAATCGCCGCCGCTTGTGGGATTCCTTCCAGAACTCCCGTTCAGGGCCTGTAAGTTCTTCCGGGCAAGGCTTACATGGCTTCTGGACAGGCTGCGTCCGCCTTACATACCACGGCCATCCTCTGGGCGTTCAGGCCGTGGCGTTGCGAGCTCAGTACGAGGGTGGTTCCAACCTAGAGCTGTGAGTCGTGGCACACGCTCTAGGAAGGGCGATGTCTACTTGTTGGTCCAGGAACGCCACCTGTGGCTGCACCTGTCAGAAATGCGGGAAATTTGAAGTCCGCTTCTTACCCCCCATTTCCCAGGTTGGTCCTTCTGGCAACACCGTGATAGAATTTGCAGCGAAAGTCCTTCACGGTAGGAGCAGACAGAGCCGCGGGTCAGGGCTCCGGCCCTCTACCCCCGACTACTCCTGTCTGTTCGTCGCCACGGACGGTCCCCTATAGAACTCCTGAGGCCCCGCGACAGCCGGGCCTCCGGCCTGACCGCCCAGCGGTCAGAGATCTTGTGGGAAGGTGGCAACACAAGCTTGTCGGTAGGCTTGCTAGAACCCTTGTTAGGCTTCTAGTTTTTCTTCTGACGAGCAATCCAGAGCAGGCGGGCTAGCTGACCCGTCCAGATCCACTCTCAACCCGGGGATGAGAGATGGATTCGGTACAAACTCTGCATAATGGCAAAGACCCTCTTGGGGCTTCATCTCCAAACACGGCGTTCTCTGCCTTATTCAGCTACGACATTCCCATTCCAGGTACGTCGGGTATAGTTCCCTGAGACCTGAAGCTTCTCAGAACTACCTGACTTGGCTATGCAACTCAGGTTGCAAGGCATCCGCTAAGGTCTACGGCATTCTCTTATAAATCGACTCAGGGCAAGAATGCTATGGTCCCTTAAGCGGAGATCGCAGCCCCCCTGGGAAGGGTGCGATAGATCCTATCCCCTCAGCCAAAATGAAGGAAAGGGTTTGCCGACCCCTACTTCATTGTACCAAGATGGGTGGTTGACTCATACCAATCTTAAAACAGAGGTTTTTGAATCGGGCCCTTTCTCAAGCTCCCGTTCAAACATTAGCCCTTGAACACACATTCCTTGTGTGTCAGGGCTTAAGATTGGTTGATGGCATTGGACCTGAGCGACACGTACTATCATGTCTTGATCCTCCAAGACTCTGTCTTCGAGATCAGGCTCATCAGTACAAGGTTCCCCCTGCGGCCTATCCCTGCCGCCCTGCGCCTTTACGAAGGTAGCGGGGGCTGCCCTTGCCCCCCTCAGGAAAGTGGGCATCCGCATTCTCAATTATCTTGACGACTGGCTATTCCTAGCTCACTCGTGGGATATGGGTTGCGTACACAGGGACATGGTTCTCAACCATTGGCCCAGTTGGGACCTCGGGTCAACTGGGAAAAGAGCAAACTCTCCCCGGCACAGAGGATCTCTTTTCTCGGCGTAGAGCTGGACTCGGTTAGTATGTCTGCGCGTCTCTCCCCAGAGCGTGCACAGTCAGTTCTGAGGTGTGTGGCAACACTCCGATGCGGTCAGCGGTCCCCCTAAAACAGGTTCAGAGGCTCCTAGGGCACATGGCATCCTCAGCCGCGGTTACGCCGTTGGGTTTGATGCACATGAGACCGCTGCAGCACTGGCTTCATACTCGAGTCCCCAGGTGGGCGTGGCAGCAGGGCACATCCCGTGTGAACATCACACCATCGTGTCGCCAGACACTCAGCCCTTGGACAGACATTGTGTTCCTATGGTCAGGTGTCCCCTTGGAACAAGTGTCCAGACGCATCGTTGTCACCACAGATGCTTCCAAGATAGGCTGGGGTGCCACCTGCGACGAGCAGGCAGCTTCCGGGGTCTGGACAGGCCCCCGACTGTTCTGGCACATAAATTGTCTGGAGTTGTTGGCAGTGCTTCTAGCTCTGAGGAGGTTCCGGCCTAGGATTCGGGGCAAGCATGTGTTGGTCAGATCCGACAACACTGCGACTGTGGCCTACATCAACCACCAGGGCGATGTACGCTCCTTTCGCATGTCACAACTAGCCCGCCATCTCCTGCTCTGGAGTCAACACAGACTCAAGTCTCTACGTACCACTCACATTCCGGGCGGAACCAATCGTATAGCCGATTCACTGTCATGACAGGTTTTGCTCGGAGGCGAGTGGAGGCTCCACCCCCAGTCGGTCTAACTGATTGGGATCGATTCGGCCAGGCAGAGATGGTTCTCTTTGCCTCACCGGAATCCACCCACTGCCAGTTGTGACATGGTCTGACTGAGGCCCCCCTCGGGTTAGACGCACTGGCACACAGTTGGCCGAGGGGCTGGCTCAAGTATGCGTTTCCTCCAGTGAGCCTCATCGCACAAACTTTGTGCAAAGTCAGGGAACAGATTCTCTTGGTGGCCCCCTTCTGGCCCAACAGAACCTGGTTCTCAGACCTGGTGCTCTTGGCATCAGCCCCTCCCTGGCACATTCCTCTGAGGGAGAACCTCCTTTCTCAGGGGAAGGGCACATTCTGGCACCCGCGCCCCAATCTTTGGAACCTTCACCTATGGTCCCTGGACGCGACCAGGAGGACTTCAGAGACCTTTTCCTTCAGTGGTAAACACACTTCTACAGGCAAGAGCCCCCTGACGGCTGTATGACTTAAAGTGGCGCATCTTTGAGAACTGGTGTTCTTCCCACGAGAGGGACCCACGGAGCTGTGGTATCGAATCAGTGTTATCCTTTCTCCAAAAGGGCCTGGATAGGCACCTATCTGCATCTACACTCAGGGTTCATGTCGCAGCCATATCAGCTAACCATGACCTGGTGGGCGGCAGATCGGTGGGGAAACACGATTCGGTATCAGGTTTCTGAGAGGAGCTCGGAAACTGAACCCTCCGCGGCCGCATCTAATTCCCTCTTGGGATCTTGCTGTGGTTCTCCAAGGTCTACAACAAGATCCAATTGAGCCCCTTCAGTCAGTCGAACTCGATGCTCTCTTCTTAAAGACGGCTCTTTTTGACTGCGCTCACTTCCATCAAGAGTGGGAGACCTCCTGGCCCTCTCCGTGAACAGTTTGTGCCTGGAATTCGGACCAGCGGATTCTCACGTTGTCTTGAGACCCCGGCCTGGATACGTGCCCAAGGTCCCCACCACTCCCTTCAGAGATCAGGTGATGACCTTGCAAGCTATTCCTCTAAGGAGGATGACCCCAACCTGACCTATGTTATGCCCAGTCTGTGCCCTGCGCATCTACATGGAACAAACTCAGCCCTTGAGATGTTCGGAACAGCTCCTGTCTGTTATGGAGGACAGCAGAAGGGGAAAGTTGTCTCCAAGCAGAGGATCTCCCACTGGCTGGTAAACGCGATCTGGATGGCCTACCGGGCCAGAGGCCTACCCTGCCCTCTGGAGGTAAGAGTCCATTCGACTAGGGGCGTTGCTGCCTCGGCAGCCCTTGCAAATGGGGCCTCATTAACAGACATCTGTAGAGCTGCAGGTTGGGCTACACCTAACACATTTGCCAGATTTTATAATTTGCGCCTGGAGCCAGTGTCAGCTAGAGTTTTGAACACAAATTCTTGACTCTGCACACTGGCTGGTGTAGAGCTTGCCTTAAGCGCTTCCCCCTAACGGTGATTACGCTTTGAGTCTCAGTAGGTTTCCTGAATGCGAACCCTGGGCACCATTCCATCATTGGCACTCCTGACGTAGCAGAGTTTGGCGGAGGAACTCGTTACGAAATCTCAACGCAAGGTATGGTTACTTCTCTAACTCTTGGTTGGATTTGTGCCCCATATGTAGTGGCTCCTCATGTAGTGGCCCCATGTGTGTATTTTCCACCTATAACTCCTGAGGTGCGGTGTTTTCCCCTGAAGACAGGTTTGTCTCTAGGGCCTGAGTCAGGTTGTCTCCCCGGGTGTGAGACCCACCTCAGGTCCCATATTTAATGATGTCACTTTATACCCCCCCTTTTGGGCAGGTTGTGAACTCCGTAGTGCCTTTTCCTTCAGGAAACCGGCACTTCCCCAACGTTCTCAAGACACTCAGCCGCTCCACTGAGGAAGGCCCGGCTGCGGGACACTGCTGTAACAGGTCAGTCTTGGACGTTGGATGGTCACGACGAGGTGAGCTGCACTTACGTTAACACGTTGCCCTGTTACACTTGTGCTTATCACTAGTGACGCGGCCAGACATGTGGCGTGTTTTTACGGGGACCCCTAGTGTCGTACACTAACTCGACACAACTTGGAGTGTACGACAGATAGGGAACGTCTCGGTTACATATGGTAACCCTCGTTCCCTGATGGAGGGAACGGAGACGTTGTGTCTCCCATGCCACATCTCTGGTCCGCCTTTGAGTGAGCTGAGACGCTCGGCTCCTCAGATCAGAACGAGTGAGCAGATGCACACGCTGCCCAATTATACCCGGATGTCCGGGGCATGGCCAGCTATGCAAATCTGCACACCCAATTTTCATTGGCCTTTCTCAAAACTGTCAGAGGTGTTTGGGCTCTCAAGAGCGACCCCTAGTGTCGTACACTAACTCGACACAACGTCTCCGTTCCCTCCATCAGGGAACGAGGGTTACCATATGTAACCGAGACGTTTATTCCATACAGTGAAGATATGCAGTATTTTTTTATACATGTATTTTTTGTATTATTTCTGACTTATTTCTGTACTGGTAAAAACTAGTCCTTATCCAGAATTTTATTATTATTATTTTTGTTATGTTTTAAACATTTAATGTCAATATTTAGTAGGAAATATAATTTTATTTTTTTTTTTATTATTTTTTTTTTTTACTGCAGGACACAAAGGATGGATGGTGGATGTCCACACCAAGGGTATGAAGATAAGCATCTTAACTATTACTGGAAGATGATGTTGTCATCCACTCAAACCTAAAGGTGCCTAGGATGTAGTACTAGAGACGCAGATTGTGTTGGAATATATACATGGCCTTACCACTGCTGTTGCTGTCCTCTTTGGCTTAATTTAGATCATCCAAAAAAATTAAAATTCTGTCATCATTTACGCACAGCCATGTCGATCCAAACCCATAAGACATTTGTTCATCTTTAATACACAAATGAAGATATTTTTAATGAAACCTGAGATATTTCTGTCCATTCACTGAAAAACTATTCACCTAAAATTATGATGCTTCAAAATGTTCATAAAGAGATTGTAAAACAAATACATAAGAATCGAATGATTTAAACAAAGTCTTCTGAAGAGACGTGATCACATTACACATCACGCATTTCACACTAAATGCTGCTCCATCTCTGCAAGTGCTGTGAGTTTGAGCCTTATATAACATGTATTAAAAAAAACCCCCAGAAATTGTATTATATTTTAGTTTTCTATACAGTGATAGCTTAAAAGCTATGTCAATTAGCACTGCATTATAAGTACACTCTAAAAAGATGGTTCTTTAAAGATCTACTTAGAACCGAGTTTAGGTTTTTTGTTTTTTTTTTTATTCCTGGCTTTTTAAAAAAAAAATAAATAAATAAATTTGTAACTGTCAAAACACCTCATTACTCATTTTCTGGACATCAACTATCCAGCTACACAGACTATCAACACAGTTTCAACAGGTGAAGTTCTTTCTTACAATGTCTATAAAATTTTAACTTTCATATTGTAACTTGTTTCCCATTGCCAATAATGTCTTTTTCTTTTTTTTAGGTTCTTTTTTGTGTGACCAGCTCTGTTCGGTTAAGGATACTCTCTTCTCCACGAAGTAATAGAGGTAATGAGTTTATTCATTGTTAGATTTTTCTTAAAATTATTACTTGAGTCTATGCTTAAGTGTTAAAGCTATATAAAACTATCCTAAGATCCCACTTTAAATCACTTTTTCTTTTTTTAATATTTTGAAGGGCATACTGCTTATATGTCAATTTTTGCTTATGGCCTTCATAAGCATAATTGTTTTTACATAAACACATGGACACTCTTTAACTGTAAACTCAACTGTGTATTTCAGATGCATCATATTCACAACCTTATCATCTGCAGAGAAACTGCCACTCAATCACACCACATTGATGGGCTTAAAGGCATCACAGAGGATCCTGAAGATACATTATTCCTGGAAATTTTGTCATTTATTTTCTATTTCTATTTTTACTTTCTGATATATTTTTTTCATGTTCATTGTCAACTGTCATTTATTATTTGTATTTAGCCAATAACTGTTTTTAGAGCATTTTCATTTTTGCTTCAAGTTCATGTCAATTAAAAAAAATAAAAGTACCTAACTGAAACTACATGCTGTTTTGTTTAGTTTTTGTGTGAGTGTGTAAAACCCTAATACAGGCTAAAATACATTATAGGAAAAACAAAAATGTTAATAGATAATATATGTAAATAATATTAATAAGTAAAACTAGTATCAAAGGTATAAATATACTAATATTAATGAAAATAAACTATTTTCAAATGTACTATTTTCTAAATCCTATTTCATGCATCCCTACAATTGCGTCTCTTCAGGAGACTTAAACTGCTCAATTCATATTAACTTATATATTTATTTAATTATTTATTATCTCTTTATGAATGCTTTGAAGTTTTGGGTGAACAGCCTTTCAATACAGAAGTCTCTCAAATTTCATTAAAATATTTTAATTTGTGTTGAGTGTGAACAACGGTTTAGAACAACATGGGAGTGAGTAAATGATAAATTTTCAGAATAATTTGTTGTGTTAATGGTTGAAATATTTTGCTTCTTGATCCAGTGTGTTTGTTGCATTATGGATGCGCCAAAATAATAGATGGAGCAAGATGAACGTTTAAAATGACGGTAAAGTTTAGCTTCCTTTAAATTATATAAAAGATTTTTTTGTGACTTTTGATTTAAAACTTTACTTAAGGCTGCAGAATTTTAATATTTTTAATGTTACATTTTTCTGGCACTTAAAAAAATAATTTTTAAGTGTGTGTTTTTTGTTTAAGAGTGTTTTTATTGTAAATAGTCACATCTTAGTTACATCATAGTTTGAGTGGAGAAAAGCTAAATTGTGTTCATTTTGCAGAATGCCAATAAATACTTTCTGTAATGATGACAAAATCTTGTTTGTGTTATATTTACAGTATTGTTCATACTGCATGCATTTGTATTCTTAAAGGATGTGGAGGAGCATACAATGTGGCTTAGAGTCTGGATGTAAGATTTAAAGTTATACATTTAAATAGTAAAAAATGCAGTTGAGTTGGCTTAAAATACTAAAGCAACCGGCTGCAAAGCTTTTTTGAGGTTACTGAACTTCAAGCAAAAAATTACTTGCACAACTTAGTTCTTGAAGTTCAGTAAACTCAAAAAAGCTTTGCAGCTGGTTACCTTAATATTTTAAGTTGAGTCAACTTAACAGTTTAAGTTAATCTGCTGCAAAGCATTTTTGAGTTTACTGAACTTCAAGAACTAAGTTGTGCCAACTCTGACTGGTAGTTCACTCAACTTCACTGAAGTTCACTGAACTTTTATATACGAGTTGGCACAACTTCCCTCCTTTAAAGTTGAGTAAACTCAAAATTGCTGTGCAGCAGATTAACTTAAATTGTTAAGTTGACTCAACTTTTTATTTTTTACAGTGTATTGCTTAGAGGAGACCTATTATGCCCTTTTTTACAAGATGTAATATAAGTCTCAGGTGTCCCCAGAATGTGTCTGTGAAGTTTCAGCTCAAAATACCCCACAGATCATTTATTACAGAATTTTAAAAAAATGCTTACTTTGAGTGGAAGCAGAAGCACGCTGTTTTCGTGCATGTCTCTTTAAATGCAAATGAGCTACTAATCTCCGCCCCCTTTTCCAGAATAGGGCTGTGCCTTTGCAGCTCATGCCTCAAATATTCTGCTAAAAAAGCATCTGGTTTTGAATATCATGTCTATTGCATTTTAAACCATATTAGTTTAAATTTCTGATTTAGGGTTTTCTGAGTCCACACATCCAAGCACGCAACACAGAAAATCTGAGCAGCTCCTTTTTTTTACAAGGTTGCAGAGAAAGGCTTACCAAAAAAAAGTTAGTGGGTTGTTACTGGGTTGTCAGCATTTCAACGGTGGCGGTGATGAGGCTTCATTTGTGTTAGGTGCGCCTCATCACACGCCGCCAGACCTGGCTGTTTCGGCGCCCCATTTCATTATTTCCATGTTCTTAGCTTCAAGGAACTGCTTAACCTGTTTTGCAATGTGACGGGGGCATTGTCTTGCATGAGAATTGCAGGCCGATAGGGAGATGCTTGCAGGGAAGGAACTGCATGTTGCTCTTGCTGCATGTTTGACGTCGAACAAAATGTTTCCTATCAGACCCAAATGAATTGTGAGAAGTAAACTTTGGACCAGTTCTCCTCTCTCTACACAACATGCTCCTCAGCAAAGGAGAGCCTTTTGATTCTTTCTGCTAATGAGAGTATTGGTCACTGCAAAGTGCCCTTTCAGTCCGACTTCTCTTAAACGTTCCGAGACAAATCCTTAACTTGTTCAGCGCTGAACTGGTGAGCAATTCCAGTTGCAGTGTTGAACCGATTCTCCGTTGAGAGTCTCTGCATTATCCTGTCTTCTCGTGCATTTGTCTTACATGGGCGACCAGCCTTTTGGGGGGACTTGAATTAATTAGTGTCATTGTAAACCTGCAATATTCAAGAAATCACAGATTTTGAATGACCAACTTCTCTGGCAGTGGCTGAAAGGTCATCTCTTTTGCCTTCATCTGGACAACCTCCTGTCGTAGGGTTTCAGTCACATTAGAACAGCCTGCCATTTTGCAATCTCAGTGAAAATTGGATGAATGCTGCCAGTTAAATAGGGTTTGTCATATAATATATATAAATTATAAATTAGCACCAGGTGCCAGATTAACACAGATAAGTGTCATCTAATTTTGATCAGAGTTCTTCCGGAAATATCTCATTTAAGTTCTTTATACTGTGCTTCAGAATATAATATTTTATGAATTATGATTGAAGAACTGCCCTTCTACTCCTGTTAGGATAACTCCAAATAGGACTAAGTAGTGAACTTGAAATTTAGGAAATTATAGGTTGTTCTTCAAATTTGATCTCCACTGTAAATAAAAACGAATTCAGTATACAGTCTATTTGACCTTTGACCTTCAGTCTCTGAAGAGTGGCTCTTGGTTACTCAACAAGAAAGGAGGACAGAAACTCCTGCTTTTGTGCGAGGACCTCTGCATAAGTTATGGTATGTTTAGAAATATGACAAATATAATATAACAACAGGTGAGATGTTATAGAAGAGCATAATATAAACACCACCTCAGTGTTTTTAGTGCAATGTCCGGGAGACACTCAGATTCATTAAATTACTTACAGTGCAAATGTAACAATGTGTAATCTTAAAACTATCTGATTATGTCTGTTTTTTGGAAAAATTCTGAAGTATTTTAATGTATTTAATTTTAAATAAAACAAATAGCAATGCCAATGCTTAACAGTTTAGACAACCACAACGGAACCATAAAAATCTCTTTATTTGTATTTATTATATATTTATTATGTTGTGCTATTATATTATATTATATTATATTATATGATATTATATTATACATTATATGTTTTTTTTCTTAGGAGTGAATTTCAAGAAAGCATGTTTAGATCATTTCACCCTAAAATCTAAAAATTATGCAAATTACATTTTGATTAAAAAAAAAATGCATAAACTATTCTTAAATGCAAATCAATTTCAATGTCACAAAATTTATTTATTTTTTTTAAATATAGAAATATTAATATTTACATAAGCAAAAATAAAAGACAGCGCAACAAATACAACTTAAAATGGTGATGAATAAATATTTTACTATTTAAATTATATATATTTCCCCTATTCCAGTAATGAGAATGAAAATTTAGTTTGTTGGTTTTTTTATTATGGCTATAAAAATTGGTGTGACTTTCCAATGGCAATGACCGGAAAGGTTGTAGGGTTTCATAAGATTCACACATTAATAAAACTATTTCCTTTCATCTGCTGGGGACTGTATTATATTCACTTGCATCATAAAATCCATTTGCACTGAAGTAGACCCCCAAAAAGCAGGAGCATCCTATCTAGCCAGGTTAATTCAGACCATTTGTTGTGCTGTGACCTTTTATTCTGAAAACCAGATCCAATAAGAGTCAATGTAAAGGTGCTTTCATCACCACAGCAGAAGTATAGCCACAAATCAAAATTTAAAATTAGATTATTTTACTTATCAGAGAAGGATGCGTGCATTTTTACTGAAAAGGTAACTAGATAAAAATTGAATACACTTGATCAAAAGCAATACTCATCTTTTTACCTGTTTGTTCTGCTCTCCTTCATCTTTATAGCAAGCGGCAGCAGTTGGTCAGTTTCAGGATGTTCTCTGTCTTTGTGCTTCTGTCTTTCAATTTGGGATTGAAGCTCAGCAGATATTCTGCTTAAAGAAAGAAATGGTTTATTGGTTCACTCTTATTTCAATTCAAACCTGTAAGAGATATTTTAAAGTATATTCAAGCTGCTGTTTTCTAAGAAGTTGCTAACATTCTGATTATGGTACGAACATGTTAAGTTCAAAACGTCCATTTTTTTAAAAAGTTTTAAACACATTTTTTTCTTTGTTATGCAAGTGTTAAGAAAACATTCCATTTTGAAAGGAAATGTAACTTTTGAATGTTCTCTGAACATTCTGAAACAAACAGTAACATTTAAAAAATGTTAGATGAACATCTAACATTCTAAAAAAGAACGTTTGAGGGAACCTTGCCAGAATGTTAGCCAAAGTTCTGACAACGTTCCCTGTTAGCAGGGTACACTGAAAGTGCATGGTGATTTTTGCTCTGCCGGTCATTGTACTCGAGGAATCAGCAGGTGAAAAAGCTGCCAGATGTGATTTATCTCCCTGAGAAACAGCACTCATCTCGACTGGCCTGTGCATCCGGGATCCTTTGAGTCGGATTGATTTATGCAAGAATAATACAAATTTATACAACCATGACTGAGCAGAAACAGACAGGGGCTATGCTGTCGTTCGTATTCAAACAGACTCCTTCTCGAATGATAATCATGCATTTTCTTATAGATGGACATTACATTTTAAGGAGAGCATGCATTAGTGTCTCTCTGTGTAAACAGATATGATAGATGGTTTTAATTTAATTTGCCAATTGATACAAACTGAATCTTATGGGAGTTTAGAAGTCTAGTCTAGAATTTTCTGTTTATAAGAAGTCTATAATCTCTACTTTCATAATTCAGTTCAGCAGAGGATTCTGATGCTCATGGATCTGTCTTTATGTCTTTCCAGATTGCTTGTCAGTTCATAACAATCTTTGTCAGTCTTGTGAGGCTAAAGCTCTACTACAATGTTTAGTCTCTGGTGTTTTGTTTACTCCTGATTCCAAACCTCTGACACAATTTGTGACCTATGGCATTTATGGCTTGCAAACAATGGTTTGTCACGCATTCAGTTGTCATATTACTTACCATTAATCTACTTCTCTTTTTATAAAACATATTTAATTATACTTACATATTAAATTATCATGGGAAGCTAAAGAACTGTGTGAAACTGTGTGCTATCAGACATCTCTGAGGTCAGACAACGCAAAAGCATTGCAAGATATGTTTTTTTTTTTTTTCGGCTCACAATAAAATTCTTGAATAGAAACCTGTTTAGTCACATAAAATTGTTATTATATACATTATTGCCAGAAAAAACAAAATGTAAAAGATTAAAATTTAGTTGTCTCTCTGTAATTATTTTAGAGGCAAATATATATGAATTCAACTATGATTAGAGAAAAACTCTATGAATGTTCTAGACTTGTAATAAATTGCCTTGAAAATGGCCATGGCCTTACCTTATAATTATGAGGGGGAAATAATTCTAACGTCGACGGAAACACCGAAAAAACGATAGTGTGATTCACTTCCACGAATGGGTTCTTGTTTTCGTTAAACCAGTAAAAAAAAACTCGATTCGGCAGTTCTTTTACGTCACGGCGTAATTACGAAATCACGTGGTCCCTGATATCCCGGTGTTGCATATTACAAAAGTACTATTAAAATTTACTTCTCGTCCCCTTAGTCAAATCTTCGATTCACTTCTGTTGGTTTGTTGGAAACACACAAATTTCCGTTTAATATCTCGAGTTTTTGACTAGAGAACCGCGTTCAGCCTACTGCATCACTATGATTCTTAAGCGAATCGTTTAGGCCGCTTCCAGTTCAAACGATTCATTAAAAAAAGATCCGACCCCAAAGAACGATTCTTGTGTACCTGCGTGTAAAATAAAAATCTGAAGGCAGATAATTTATAATGATTCCTTAATTTATCTACAGGCAACTATAACATAAATCGTGCTGAAATCCTGTATGCTGTTTGTAATATAGTCCTTCATGATTCCTACAGAACTTTTCTTGTGAAGTAGCACAGATATCAAGCGGTTTCTGCTGCCCTCATGTGGCGATGAGAGACAACGCCACAATTCCCACAAAGAGATGCAATAAAGCGTATGGAAATTCTTATAGCATGACCATATACTTCTAAACATTATTAAAGGCAAAAATAAAAAATATAAAATTCATTCTAATTATCTGGCGGCCCAGAAGTATGTACATTAATATAGAGGGTATATTTTCATAATTGCTTTATAAAAGCCTTGTCTTGCCTTTACATGAATCATTTTCTCTAGCGGTAGTTATGCATGATTGTGACAAAAACCAAGTCCAAAACCCATGAAATAAAATAAAACAAAACAAAACAAAACAAAATAAAATAAAATAAAATAAAATAAAATAAATATAAAAAATAAAACCACTATGGAATACATTCAGACAAGAGTACTTTTTTAAATTCCATTTTAAAACATAAAATGTATTAATTTCAGTATTTATTGACCTTTTTTTTAATATTTATATTTTAATAAAAAAGCTTATAATAGGCTGTTTAGTGCCCAGTGTGACAACGCACATCCTAATTTTGCCAAGTCCTAGTTGTCCTGAGACCAATATTTTTTAGGATGACTCTGGGACAACAACTGCCTCAGCCAATCAACGTTTATGACATCATCACTATGTGCACCACTGCAGAGTCCGCTAAAAAAAAAACATTGCCCCAGCATCATTGTACCAATACTTATACCAAGAACGCGAGTGAAAAGGTAAGACTGCAGGTGGAGATGGGAGAAATGCCTTTAGGTATAAGACGAATGAAGTTAATGTTGGCATATTGGGTTAACATCCAGGGACAAAATGTTTTACATCCTGTCAAAAGTGTACTGACAGACTGTTGGGAACATAATAAAACAAATTTTATGAGTTTTGGGTGGATAGGTGATGCAAAGGCGAGGAATATAGGACTAAGTCAAGTACAGTACAGCAACACAGTCCCAATATCCTCCATCCCTCCCTGGATATTCCCCTTACCAACCGTTGACCTCAGTATACAGCAGGAAATAAAGGATCAATCCAAACAACTTCCAGTGTGGTATATAGTACGGAATTATATTGAGAGGCATTTCCAAGATTCAGTGTTTCTATTTACGGATGGATCAAAAGACCCGAAGACAGGATATGCCGGTGCAGCCGTGTATATTCCAATGAATGATTCTTACGTCAAGAAAAGAGTTTCCAATCATTTATCAGTTTATGCTACAGAACTATTGGCAATTTTAATGGCCCTGCAGTGGACAGAAGAAAAGCGAATGGATAACATAGTTATTGCATCTGATAGCTACTCAGCACTGGAAAGCATAAGGTCTGGCAGATCATCTTTTAGGATGGATATAATTAATGAAATATTCCATAAATTGTACAATATAAAGCTTATGGGTATAGCAATTCAATTTATTTGGGTTCCTGCTCATGTTGGTGTAGTAGGAAACGAGAAGGTGGATGTTCTGGCTAAACAATCTTTAAAATTAAAGCAGATAGATTTACAAGTTCCATTAAGTAAAGCAGAAGCTAAAGTGTTCATTAGGAAATATGCACAATCGGTATGGCAGGTACACTGGGATGGTATTGAAACAGGAAGACACTTATATAATATTCAACAACAAGTTGGTGCTGGGAGGAAAGAGAGCAGGAACAGAAATGAAGAGAATATTATAACCCGTCTGAGAATAGGCCATACAGGATTGAATAGTACACTGTTTAAAATTGGCAAGCACCCAACTGGGGAATGTATTCATTGTAGTCAGCAAGAAACAGTTGAACATGTAATACTTCACTGCAGGAAATACAACAATGAAAGATGTCATTTTATTCAGTCACTAATTAAAGCTGAGCATAAAGATTTTTCTATAATAGGTATACTAAAGGAAAAAGCTATATATGATAATATTATTAAGTTTATTAAAGAAACGAAATTAAGTAAAAGAATTTAACCATGTTTTTTATTTATTTATTTATTTATTTATTTTTTTTCTTCTTTCCATACATGTATCGTAGTATGTTAATCCTATAAGCATGTATCCTGTCCACACTCCAGTCCAGTCGGTGGCGGTAATGCACCTACAAGTTGGTTTGCCAACCGCCATTAAACACCAAAGAAGAAGAAGAAGAAGAAGAAGAAGAAAAGGTAAGACAATGGCTTAATTTCTCCTATCAATTTTAGCAGTATATTAGTGATAGTAAAATTCATATTACTTTTTAGATTTGTGCTTTTTCGACCACATGTTTTAACATTAGTTTAGCTAGTTAAGTTACCCTAATTAGCCGTTCAGCCTAGACTGATGTTATGTTAACTTTCTGGCTCCAGTTAAGACAATCTAATAAGTTTTGAAATTGATTTTTTTATAGTGTGCCTAGCTATAAAAGGGCTGCGATTAAATAGTGGCCTTTAGCGAGCTTATTTTCTGCCGGTTTATTAGCGCTCGCACTGCGGCCACCGCAAATTTTCCGAATATTTCTGTCGTTAGCATATACTGTGCCACTGCCAATTTCTGTTGTGTCGCGTCCAGTTGCATTCAAAGACAAACGCCGGAATTGCGTTTGTGACTCGGGACTAACGAGTCGTGTCGGGGAGTGATTCGTTCATTCGCGCATGCGCAACATCCTATTAGGTTCTGTACTGGAATTAGTTCACCTGTTTCGAGTCTTCGGGTTTTTAGAGTCGTTCGTTCACCTTATGGGGCTGTCACGTGATGAACGAACGACTCAAACCTGAAGACTCGAGAGATGAACTAATCAATTCTCTTTCCGGCTCAGACTGCGTTGTTAGCTAATTAGGCTGTCAGGTGATGAACGAACGACTTAAACCCGAAAACTTGTCAGATAAGAGGCGAGGTGAGCGAATCATAGACTAAAGACCCAGGTAAACAATGAATTAATATTTTCTGTTTCTTATAGCATTATAGTTTTGTCTTGTTTGTAGTGTGATCAACGTTTGTGTAAGCAGTAGATGTGTTAGGGAGGTAACAGGTAACATTTTAATTATATTTTGATAAAATGAACGAAATGACTCGAAAAAAGATTCGTTCATTTTGCTGAACGAGACTCAAAGGTCCGAGTCGGTAAAATGATCCGAACTTCCCATCACTAGACTCTAGGCGATTCGCTGCGAGATCCAGGTAGAAGCGATTGAGTTAGATTATTTATTCTGATACATATGTATATGTTGACCTCAGTGTTCGAATTGTGTCAAAGCTCTTGGGGGGTCCCCCTAACACTAATAAAATCATAAATAAATCTTACATAAATATGATTCAGATTTTTGTCTTGTCCGTGTTATCATTGAGAAAACCCAATTCTAAGATAAAATCTTATTTTTCGATGAACAGTAAATTAGGTGTACCAAACAATCACTAAGCAAAGAATTAAATATCTAGCCGAGGAAATTAATATTTTCAAACAAGTTTAAAGTGATTTTTGCCTTTTGTGGGCATTTTTTTAACCTTTATAAAGCCATTCTTTTTTCTGAAAGTGTGCATTATCTTTTGTGTCAAATTCTTATATTTAATCAATAAAGTCACTTAGAATAATAAGACATTTTAGGCTGTTATCACACAAATAAAATCATTATCAACAAAATTAATCTTTTCAATATAGAGGAAACACAAACGCTGCATCTGAATAGGCATTTAGATGAATTTAACCACTGTTTAATGCAGGACATGAATGTATTTAACCTGCAGTTACAAATGCATGAAAAATGTTTTAATATTTTAATACTAAACGTTGAATGCTGATATTTACAATTATTTTAAAAAATGAAGAGGTACTTTAAATGTGGAATTACAATCGCCAGTGTAGCCAGTTGGGAAGTTAAATATTAATTTTATAGTATTTTATTGTGATGAACTTCCCAAAACTATTTCCCACTGTTAAAGACGATTATTGTGTATTGCATGCCTACGCCTTTTGTTTTATGTTGTAGCGTGTAGGGACTTTAATTATGGCGTTTATTCAAATGGGACTCTTGTCTGTGTTGCGCGCTATGCCTTTGGGGAGTTGCGTCAGCCTCAGACCGCGATTGGACGCTGGCGAGGCAACATGCTAAAAAGTTTTCTCCTCATCTCTCACTTAAATCTGGTATGTTTAACAGTGTTTAGTTAACTAAGGTTCATTAAATTGTAACGGTATGTGTTCTAAGTGTGATTATGCATATGTACTTTTGTTTGTCGTGAGATTTATGTGATTTGTGCCTGACGCACATGAAGCTAATTAATCGGTGGTTTGTGCACAGTGTGAAACATGGAGAGAGGATAGCGTGATGAACGCAACATATTAATTAAGTGTCCCATGTGTTACAGGTATGTTCTGTTCCTTATTTCAAACTGTGAAAAGTGATTTAAATGTTAATATATGTGAACTTGAATATTGTTTTATTATTTTCTCATTCCCCTTACTCTGTTTCTATCGTTTTGTTGTGAACTTATATGATGTTTTGGGGAATGTTTGTGTGAACATTCATTTCATAAATCATTTATTGATGATGCATGTGAAAGGAACGACGTACACCAGTCAATTTATTTCAATTTGTTTATTTGTTTTTAATATATTGTACAATGTTAACATTATTATTTGCGTCAGCCTCAGACCGCGATTGGACGCTGGCGAGGCAACATGCTAAAAAGTTTTCTCCTCATCTCTCACTTAAATCTGTGTGAAACATGGAGAGAGGATAGCGTGATGAACGCAACATATTAATTAAGTGTCCCATGTGTTACAGTGTCCCATGTGTTGCGGACCAATAAAAAAGTGGTGATTTGAAGCCGTTCCCGCCGTCTCCAGAGTGACGTTCTTATGTACAGATTGGGATCTGCTACATAAAACTGGTGCCGTGACCTTCTAGGATACAACCGATCAGCCGCAGCCGATCACCGGGGGTTGACCGTCTACATGAGACTATTTCTGTGATTTCCCTGGATTCAGCAAGACGGCCGCAGTCGCCTGCCAGGTGTCAAGCCAAGGATCACGTCCTGCCTTCCAGTGTCAGATATTGAACATTTCTTATTTGTTACATTAACTCTTTTCTACACTTTTAAGACATTTACATCACAGGACTATTGAATCGGACGTTGAATCAATTTACTGAGTTTATACAAATGACCAGTACGGACAGTGAAATGTACAACATGTCTACACCAGTCTTGGGGAGGGGTAGAGGATTAAGTAGTACGGATGGTGTTGTAAAACATAGAGAACCTGACCAATCTTGTAATGTTAATCTGCGCTATTCACAAGAGGGTGAAAACATTAATTCTGGTGCTGCTTTTACACCTGCTCCTATGAGTGATGATTCTCGACTGCAGATAACAGAGCTCATTGAAGAGCTGGGTAGCCAAATTGGTGATAGCATTTTAGACAGGCTTTTAGCTGATCGTAGTCCCTCTCTAGAGCATCAGACTAACCCCTCAACAGTTAAAAGTGAGCTCGCTACCACTACTCTTGACTTATCCAGGTTGAACCTGATTGTACGATCCGACAGTAGAGAACCTCCCATTTTCCGAGGTGATGGTACAGATAAACACTCTGTTCATGAATGGATAGAATTAATGGAGGTATACTTACAAAAGTGTGACTGTCCGAAAGCGGAGCATTCCAGTGAGATTCTCAATCACCTTTTGGGTAGAGCTAAAAACATAGTCAAAGTAGGGCTAAAAAGTAACCCCTCTCCAGACAAGGTTGTTACTCCTGAAGTCATTTACAAAATACTTCTACGCTATTTTAGTGAGAGCCCAGAGTCTTGTCTCCCACTGGCAGACTTCTATTCTACACTGCCTCATGCCAGAGAAAGCCCTGTTGACTACTGGGTCCGTCTCAATAATGCAGCCGAAATCGCTGATAAACACCTGCAGAAACAGGGTAGTCAAATGAAGAACATTTCTCAGGAAGTTGCGATGATGTTCATTCGGAACTGCCCTGATGATGGACTTTCTAATGTGTTCAGATACAAGCCTGTTACCAAGTGGTCATCAGCAGAGGTGCAAGAAGCTATTGATGAGCATCAAAGGGAGTCTAGAACAAAGAAACTGCACTCTCGTTCTCTTCCTGACCGCTCATTTCAGGTAGCGACTGCCGCTGTCAGCACCGCAGAAACGACTACTGTGGAAAACACTACGGTGAATGCAGCAGCGTACTTTCCCAATACACAGACCACAAAGCCTGAGACCACCACAGCACCCACACCCACAGCCTCGACTGACACGGGTACGTTAGAGCGGGTGCTCAGCATGCTGGAGAGGGTGCTTGAGCGCACTAATGTACAGGCTGCACCTGATAGATCTCAGTCGCCCTCTTGGTCTCGTCCATCCAGATGTCGTGTCTGTGGTGAGAGAACCCATTCTACACGGTCACATTGTATGTCTGAAAGAAGATGTCTAATTTGTCTAGAAGTTGGTCACCAGCGCAGGTCCTGTCCTAGGAGGAGTGCAGAGGCCGGGAGCCACTCCCAGATTCAGGGAAACTGACACGCCCGCACTGGGGAGGGGATAGTGCGGGTGAAGAAAATCAAACCCTCCAAGATGATGCATCAAGCATATATGAGTCGACTTGCAGATCAGTGACAAGTGATAATGTGGTTCTGTTTCAGAATGTGACCCAGCTGGCACGGGCAGACAGCCTTTTCTACACAGATGTTTTAGTCAATGACGCCGTTCCTCTAAGAGCCTTGTTAGACAGTGGCTCTATGGCTTGCACCATCAGTGAAGTTGCAGAGTCCCGTCTACTTGATGAAGGATTGTCTCTGGATCCATGTGACATGCAGGCCAATGTTATGCTAGTCGGATGTGGTGGAGTTCAAGTTGCGCCGAAGTGTATGTACCAGCTTACGATGAGAGTGTACGAGTATGAAGTCAGTGTACCTACGCTGGTTGTTACGGGACAACGAGATGAATTAATACTGGGCACCAACGTTCTTAAATTTATTTTGAGTAAGCTTAAGCAGAACCCCATGTACTGGCGTGTTGTAAATAGGCCTGAATCTACGGAAGAGACAGAAGTTGAGCAATTTCTTAACATACTTTCTGGCCTTAACAGATGGAGAGGTGATGAGATGCCTGATGTCATTGGAACCGCCAAACTGGTGCAGTCTGTCACATTGCTGCCTAAACAGGAGCATCTGGTATGGGCCAAGCTGCCTCCTACGGCGCCTATATCGGAAGGCAGCGCAGTGTTGATTGAACCTACCAAGTCACCTACCCATAAGAAGGATATCATAGTAGGACGAGTGGTGGCTTCTATGACTGCTGACAGGTGGGTGCCAGTTCGAATGCTGAATCCATATGACAAGCCCATCACTTTAAAGAAAAATTCTAAGGTAGCCAACGTTTCTCCCTGTGTGGCAATGGAGGACTTGGAAATTGATGTGGAGCGACCTTTCGAGACTGTCAAAGCTCAGAGCCAAGCTGTGCATGATGGAATACTCGACTCTGATTTCCATGACACTTTGCTGAGGATGGGATTGAGTGACTTGGACATTGACTCTTGTGAAGTTTCATCTCAGTGGAAAAGCCAGCTATTGCACTTGGTCCAGAAGTACGAGCATGTGTTCTCAAAGCACAAGCTAGACTGCGGGAGAGCAAATGACTTTGTGCATCACATCCATCTGTCTGACAACCGACCTTTCCGTTTGCCT
Source organism: Labeo catla (assembly GCA_012976165.1). Lineage (NCBI taxonomy): Eukaryota > Metazoa > Chordata > Actinopteri > Cypriniformes > Cyprinidae > Labeo > Labeo catla. Next base: position 1,046,510 of record VONZ01000193.1, read on the forward strand.
TATCGGCGTGTGCCGCCTGGGCACTACCAGAAGCTACGGCAGGTGTTATCAGAGATGGAAGAGCGGGACATCATTCGCAAATCCAGCAGCGAGTGGGCATCTCCCTTAGTCCTTGTGTGGAAGAAGAGTGGAGATCTCAGAGTATGTGTTGATTACCGCTGGTTAAATTCACGCACCACAAAGGACGCACACCCTCTTCCTCACCAAGCCGATTGTCTCGCTGCTCTAGGAGGAAATGCATTGTTCAGCGCAATGGACCTCACATCTGGCTTCTACAACATCTCCATGGGTGAGGAAGACAAAAAACTGACAGCTTTTACCACTCCTCTAGGGCTTTATGAATTCAATCGTCTTCCGCAGGGACTGTGCAATAGCCCAGCGAGTTTTATGCGGCTCATGATGGGTATATTTGGAGACCAAAACTTTCTCACCCTGCTATGTTATTTGGACGATCTCCTAGTGATGGCTCCCTGTGAGGAAAAGGCCTTGGAGAGGTTGGAGATGGTTTTTGAGAGATTGAGTGCTCACGGGTTAAAATTAGCACCCAAAAAATGCTACTTCCTTAGACGGAGTGTAAAGTTTCTCGGCCATGTTGTCAATGAGCACGGCGTTGCAACTGATCCCGACAAAATTGCAGCTATTACCGCCATCACTGAAAAGGACATCATGATGGATGACGGAGTTTCGCCTTCCCCAAGGAAGATCAAATCCTTTTTGGGTATGGTCATGTATTACCAACGGTTCATCCCCAATTGTTCTAGCATTGCCAAACCGCTCTTCACATTGACTGCAGCAACCAAAGGAAAAAAAGGTTACTCAAGAGGTGGTGCTGTTTTCAGGAAACTCAGCTCATCAGACTGGACTAAAGAATGTGCTCTGTCTTTTGAGCAACTTAAGTCAGCCCTTTTGAGCTCTGTTGTGTTGGCGCACCCTGACTTCACCCAGCCATTTATCCTCTCTACAGATGCCTCACTGGACGGTATAGGGGCGGTTTTATCACAAGTGCCTGTAGGGGAATCCAAGGCGCGGCCAATCGCCTTTGCGAGTAAGGCGCTTTCTCGAGCTCAGTCCAACTACCCTGCGCACCGTCTCGAATTTCTTGCATTAAAATGGTCTGTCTGTGACAAATTTAGCCATTGGCTAAAGGGACACCCTTTCACAGTCTGGACAGACAATAATCCATTGACTTATATTTTAACGAAACCGAAACTAGACGCGTGCGAACAGAGGTGGGTGGCTAAGTTGGCCCCGTACACATTCGACATCCAATATATACCTGGCACCAAGAATGTGGTTGCTGACGCACTGAGCCGTCAACCGTTTGTCCCTACTAATGTGAGTCATAGACTTGTGGCTGAGTCTTACGATCGCCTGCTGGGACAGTCTGAGCTGATAGAAGAAGAAACAGTACAGGATTCGTTTAGGCTCAGTGCGAACAACCAGTATGCCGAGCATTCATTAGAGCAATGTTCTCTGTCTTCTGATCAAGTTTCCGCTGTCTTCGAAGCTCATACAAAGTGGGAAATGGGAGCAGAAGGTAGAGCACTTTCCTGGCTTGCTCAAGAAACCCGACAAATGATTCCTGCTGGTCAGAACCCCTTGCCTGTCTACTCTCTGAAGGAGCTTCGTGAGAAGCAAGAAGGTGACAATGTGCTCTCAAGAGTTCTTCTCTATGTGTGTCGAGGTAGAAGGCCGTCTCGGAGAGAAAGAGCCAAAGAACCTTACAAGGCCCTGAAACTGTTGAAGCAATGGGACAGATTGAAGCTGTTGGATGGCATACTATACCGTGTCCGCAAAGATCCAGTGACTAAGTTTACACGTTACCAGTTCATAGTTCCTGATTCTCTGGTCAGCGAAGTCTTGCGTGGCATCCATGACGAGGCAGGCCATCAAGGCCAAGGAAGAACATTGTCTTTAGCTAGACAGAGATTTTCATGGGTTGGACAAGAGAACGATACCCGAAACTACGTGAGATGCTGCCAACGCTGTGTGGTCAGCAAAACCCCTGAACCAGAAGGGAGAGCCCCTTTAGAAAGCATCCGAACTGTCAGTCCATTGGAACTGGTCTGTATAGACTTCTGGTCTGCCGAAGACTCTTCTGGCAAGAGTGTAGACGTTCTTGTGGTAACAGACCACTTTACAAAAATGGCAAACGCATTCCTGTGCAAGAACCAATCAGCATCTCAAGTCGCTCGTCACTTATGGGATAAGTTCTTCTGCGTTTATGGATTTCCACAAAGAATCCATTCAGACCAAGGAGCAAACTTCGAGAGCAGGTTGATTAAGGAACTGTTGCAGATTGCTGGCATACAGAAGTCACGAACCACGGCATACCACCCAATGGGCAACGGCCAAGTCGAGAGGTTTAATCGCACCTTGGGTAATATGATCAGGGCATTACCCCCGAGAGCCAAACAGGACTGGCCGCAAATGCTGCAAACCCTGACGTTCGCTTACAACAGTACTGCCCACGAATCAACCGGCTTTGCTCCATTTTTCCTCATGTTTGGACGTATTCCCAGATTGCCCGTTGATTTGATGTTCCAGAATGTGGATCGCGATAACAACTTTGCAGACTATGATCAGTACGTGAGGAAACTGAAGGACGATCTCACAGAAGCTATGTTAGTTGCTCAGGCCAACAACACCGCAAGTCAACAACGGCAAACTGACTATTATAACAAAGACATCAAAGGCCGAGACATTGAGGAAGGCGATTATGTGCTGCTCGCCAACAAAGGAGAGCGTGGACGACGCAAGTTAGCCGACAGGTGGGACTCAACATTGCATGTTGTGGTGTCTGTGGACACAAGATGTCATACCTACCGTGTCAGGAACACTCGGACCAATCAGGAGAAGGTAGTTCACAGGAACTTACTCTTACGAGCCAACTTCTTGCCCATTGAAGGGAGGGAAGAACCCATCTCTGATGAATCAAAATCAGATTATGAGACTGACGAGTCTGTGATTGATGGTACTTTTAATGGACCAGAGGATGCTGGTAATGAAATTGATGGAACTGTTCATCCCCCAGCATGTCCATTAAGCTCATCAGGGGAAGAAGGAACCAGAGATCCAAGTTCTATTTCAGGACTGGAGGATGTCCTTGACGGATCGGTTCTTGAAAGTGAGAATCTGGACGCCGTTCAGAGTTCTGAGCCTGACCTTTCTGATATGGAAGTGGAGGAAATTGAATGTGATATGACAGAGTCAGTACCATCTGACCAAGTCCCTGGAGAGACTACTCCACCGCCTTCTGATACCGCTCAACCAGTCAGAACAAGGGCTGGCAGATTGGTAAAACCAGTTAATAGACTTATTCAAATTATGACCCAGAAAACCCTACTGCGTAGCCCTTCACTTAGCCTTCTCAGGTCAAAAGCTTCTTAAGTCAGGGTTAAATATTCCCTGTTGGTGTTATTCATCTGGGGTATTGTTTAAGTAGTGATCATTTTAAGTATCTGTGAAGTAGTGTCTATGGCACTTCTTTTTTTTTGCGGGCAGACACTTGAGAGTCTGGCCAACTTTCTTTTGTCGCTCTCCCAGTAAGTTGGGTAACACATATGTTGCATGAAGATACCGTGTTTTGATAGAGTGTGATCACATTTTCCAGTGGTGTCCATTAGTCACTAGTATTGGACTAGTTTTGTAAAGTTCAGCGGGGTGAATGTAGCCAGTTGGGAAGTTAAATATTAATTTTATAGTATTTTATTGTGATGAACTTCCCAAAACTATTTCCCACTGTTAAAGACGATTATTGTGTATTGCATGCCTACGCCTTTTGTTTTATGTTGTAGCGTGTAGGGACTTTAATTATGGCGTTTATTCAAATGGGACTCTTGTCTGTGTTGCGCGCTATGCCTTTGGGGAGTTGCGTCAGCCTCAGACCGCGATTGGACGCTGGCGAGGCAACATGCTAAAAAGTTTTCTCCTCATCTCTCACTTAAATCTGGTATGTTTAACAGTGTTTAGTTAACTAAGGTTCATTAAATTGTAACGGTATGTGTTCTAAGTGTGATTATGCATATGTACTTTTGTTTGTCGTGAGATTTATGTGATTTGTGCCTGACGCACATGAAGCTAATTAATCGGTGGTTTGTGCACAGTGTGAAACATGGAGAGAGGATAGCGTGATGAACGCAACATATTAATTAAGTGTCCCATGTGTTACAGGTATGTTCTGTTCCTTATTTCAAACTGTGAAAAGTGATTTAAATGTTAATATATGTGAACTTGAATATTGTTTTATTATTTTCTCATTCCCCTTACTCTGTTTCTATCGTTTTGTTGTGAACTTATATGATGTTTTGGGGAATGTTTGTGTGAACATTCATTTCATAAATCATTTATTGATGATGCATGTGAAAGGAACGACGTACACCAGTCAATTTATTTCAATTTGTTTATTTGTTTTTAATATATTGTACAATGTTAACATTATTATTTGCGTCAGCCTCAGACCGCGATTGGACGCTGGCGAGGCAACATGCTAAAAAGTTTTCTCCTCATCTCTCACTTAAATCTGTGTGAAACATGGAGAGAGGATAGCGTGATGAACGCAACATATTAATTAAGTGTCCCATGTGTTACAGTGTCCCATGTGTTGCGGACCAATAAAAAAGTGGTGATTTGAAGCCGTTCCCGCCGTCTCCAGAGTGACGTTCTTATGTACAGATTGGGATCTGCTACACCAGCAGGTGTCAGTAAGTCACAGTTAATAAGTGAGTCATTGCGATTGATTCGAATCATTTAAACGGTTGATTCATTCAGGAACGAATCACCGTCATGTTTTTTAGAGACGCAAAACAGTGCAGTGGCTGCGTTTGGAATTATTTGTGTTGGCGAAATAGAGCAAAAATAGTCACTTAATATTAACTTAGTTTACTGAACTGTTGTATAAAATCAATATCCCATTTATGATTTTTGCAAAAAAAAAAAATGGCACTCTTCGTGTGATATTGATAAACTATATGAAATGATATAAATATACATTTTCTGCCCCCATATCCTGAATTTTGGGAAAATACATTTTATTAGACTGAATCACGCACTCTAAATGAGCACAATCAGCCCAGCCAGTGTTTAAGCACTCATAACTTCTCTTATAATCAATGAAGCTGTCCATACACTGTATGACAAATAAATATCTTACTTACATAGTTCGTACATCTGCACTTCGTTGCTTTATGATGAGGGAATTCGCGAGTTCAATCTGAACAAAACTCCAGGTTTCAGCAATGACTGTTCTGAACGCCTCTGATTGGCCACTGCATTCTAAACTCAACAGAGTTGTGTGTGATTGGTTATAATGCGCAAATTCACTAGTTTTATTTTTTAAGTATTATATTTTTATTGAAAAAATAGGGGACCCCCCCAAGTATATTTTTGTTGGGTGTTATGGGGGGTCCCTTAATGCTTATGGGAGGTCCGGGACCCCCCCAGCCCCCCCTCAATTCGAACACTGGTTGACCTTAAGTCATCACTGACTTCCTCTGTTACATATGAATATGTTGACCTCAAGTCATCGCTGATATATTCCGTTACATATGAATATGTTGACCTCAAGTCATCACTTATTTATTTTGTTACATATGAATATTTTATTCTGTTACATATAAATATGATGACCTCAAGCCATCACTTATTTAATGTTATTTATGAATATGATGACCTCTAGTCATCACTGATTTATTGTTACGAATATGTTGACCTCAAGTCATCACTCAGTTATTTCTGTTACATATGAATATTTTATTCTGTTACATATGAATATGTTGACCTCAAGTCATCACTCATTTATCAAGTCAGTGATGACTTGGTCAACATATTCATATGTAATGGAATTTATTCACTGATTTATTCCATTTCATATGAATATGTTGACCTCTGTTTTCTTGAGATTATCATGGATTTTTACATTATTGATGTTACAGTCTAATTTTTTGTGTCCTTTTGCTTTTTAGATTTTGACATCAGAGATGGAGGAATTTATAAAAATAACGGTCTACAAAAAGGAACTGTAACGGTAATGATCCACTGGAGGCAAGTTGAATGAGATGAACCCAAGTGCAGCTTTATTGTAAACCAAATGTGATATCCAGACAAACAATAATCCAAATGATGACTTGATTGAAACAGACTTGACTTGACTTGAACAAAACAGACTTGACTTGGCATGAATGGAAACGGCATGAACATAAACAAAGACTCACCAACAGAAGGAACAAAATTACGTTAATACACGTCAAGAGACAATGGCAACATGAGGGCTACTTATACCAAACAGAGAAGGTCACATGACATGAACAAACCAATAAGCAAACAGACAAGAACAACCAATCAGAACATGACACATTGAGTACATGAGGGCTAGGGAAGCAAGACACAGACAGCATGAAATCAAACTACAAAATAAAAGACATGAAAACAAGAACATGAACCAAAACAACCCCATGTTACATGTCCCCCCCTCTAAGGGCGGCTCCAGACGCCCAAACAAAACACCTTAAACAAACCCAAAAGGTCCTGGAGGGTGGAGCAGAGGCAATACAGGGGGAGAGGGGGAGGGAGGGATGGAGGGCCAGGCCCATGTAGGGGAACAGGTTCATAATCCTGGCCAGGACCATGAAGCAGTGGACGAGACAATGAGCCATGGTGCAGTGGTGGTCCTGGGCCATGAAGTAGAGGCAGGCCTTGACTGTGGAGCAGAGGTGGGTCTGGATCATGGAGCAATGGCAGACAGTGAAACAATGGCGGTCCTGGGCCGTGGAGCAGTGGCAGACAATGGAACAATGAAGGACCTGGGCCGTGGAACTGTGACAGACTGTGGTACCATGGTGGGCTTGGGCCATGGAACAGAGGCAGACAGTGGAGCAGTGAAGGGCCTGGGCCATGAAGCAGTGGCAGACTGTGGTACCATGGTGGACCTGGGCCATGGAACAGAGGCAGACAGTGGAGCAGTGAAGGACCTGGGCCATGAAGCAGTGGCAGACTGTGGAACCACGGTGGACCTGGGCCATGGAACCACGTCTGATCCTGAGGAGCCTGGAGCCGTGGCGGCGCAGGCAGAGCAGGGACATGGACAATGAGTTCATAATTGGCCTTCATGGCCATGACAGGACAGGCAGAGAGTCCATGGGGAAACGCCACCCCTTTAGGAGGTTCTGCAGCCGGAGCTGCCACCTCCGGGGGCACTGGCGCAGACTCGTGGACAGACGAGGCCTCTGATGCAAACTCATGGACAGGCGAGGCCTCTGGAGCACAGTGTGCAGCCTACACACTCAAAATGGCAACCGCTATTACGGGCAGTGCAGTGGACAGGGAAAGACATGCCAGGCTGGTGACCACAGGGATGCCAGCTGCACGCACTGACATCAGTGGTGGGTCCATCAAACTAGCAATCAGTCCCTTTAGTCCTTTAAGTCTTGGCCCAAGCTCTGCATCAGCAGGATCAGCTTGGGTACTATGCTCAAAAATCTTTTGGAGAAATTTTGGCGACAGCCATGACGTGGCGAGATTCTGGCGTGGCGGCCATCTTGGCTGGGGACTCTGGCGTGGCGGCCATGTTGGCCGGGGACTCTGGCGTGGCTTGACTTGGCTTAGGAAGATCAGCAATGACTTGATTCGACTCGTGAAGAACAGTTGTGACTTGAACTGGCTCTGGGAAGGCGGCCATCTTGTGAACAGGCTCTGGGATGGCGGCCATCTTGTGAACTGGCTCTGGTAGTGCAAAGTCTATGTATTTCTCAAGTGTCCAGTGTGGGGTATTGCGTGGCATCAAACATGAAATGTCCTTACATAAACCGAAACGGAAAATGACCTTAAGAAATGTATTATTGAAGTCTACCTGATAGCACAGTTCGCAAAAGTCCTCCACATATGCCTCTATGAGACGATTCCCTTGGTGTAGTCCAACGAGACGTTCTGCTGGGTTCATGGTTGGTCGTGTATTCTGTAACGGTAATGATCCACTGGAGGCAAGTTGAATGAGATGAACCCAAGTGCAGCTTTATTGTAAACCAAATGTGATATCCAGACAAACAATAATCCAAATGATGACTTGATTGAAACAGACTTGACTTGACTTGACTTGAACAAAACAGACTTGACATGGCATGGCATGAACCAAAACAACCCCATGTTACAGGAACGCTTTAAAGTGCCCCTATTATGCCATTTTAAAGGTTGCTAATATTGTTTTAATAGACTCCCAAAACAGGTTTACATGTATGCAAGGTCAAAAAACACTTCAGTTTTCTCTAAAAATAGATTTAATTTTACCCCATTTCTAAATGATTCATAAACGACTCGTGCGAAGCAGTTCGAAGAATCAGTCTCTCTAAACCCCTCCTTTCTGTGAACCCTCACTGCTGTGATTGGTCAGATGGCGCAGTCCTTTATGATTGGTCTACCGCGTACAGCGTGTCAGAAAACGGAACGCCCATTGCCATAACTGACTGACAGCCCTGGATACTTGTCAATACATAGAAAAGATGGCATCGATTTTACCATACCAATTCCAGCCAGAGTCTGATGATGAAACGGCTGAAGTGGCTGATCGACAAGTTAACACGGTCTACCGTGGAAAGTGCTCGCAATTTGCTTATGTAAGCGAACCGGGCACACCTCTATGTTGTAAACTTCAACATTGTATAATGCATTAAGGCGGCTTTCACACCGAACACGGAAAGCGCTGCGCTGGCCGCTGGGTTTAGTGCAGCCCTTCAGAGCGTGGCGGCAAAAGTTCATTTGAACAACTCATTTGAACTTTGTCTGCGGCGTGCGCGCTCCGTGGCGCGTGCGCTTTGGTCGAGGCCGAAACAAGCCGTCCTCGCAGGGCGGAAGAAATTGAAACGAATGGGTTTCATAGCACAGTGCTTTCCACATTCGGTGTGAAAGCCGCTTCGTGCACCATCCTTTATCATTAATCCAACTAATGAGACAGACAGACAGTCAAGCTGCATCAATCACAAATTGTCAGACTACAGTGGGTCCACAGTCGAACAACAGAACTACAGAAGCGTGATTTAGCCAGTTAGCATGACATGTGCAGGGTTGTTACACAACATAACATACACAACTACTTATTTTTTGAATGATTGCTAGAAAATACAATCTTTGTAGATTCATCATCTTTTGGAAGTAAATATAAAACAGTTTTACTCACAGCGTAGGATACAGCGTCTTCCATATAATGTACGTGTAAATTTCCATGTGACGTAAACCACATGGAAATGTATGGGCGGGCAAGTTGTTCGCGACGTAGAACGTGGGTGGACATTATGCAAATATGTTACTTCGTGATGTGTAGCCGTAACAGAAAAAGATTCGAAATCCTGATGACTCGTTCAGGCAAATGTGAGCCGACTATTTTTTTTTAATAGACAATAACTTTATTTATCGTGCACTGTCGGCTTCACAACTTTGCAGATAGTTTATGTTCACATACAGCTACATGACACACTACATGAAAGATCATATTTGAAAAGGCATAATAGGGGCACTTTAAAGGAAACAAAAAAGAGACCAATATAACAGTCCATGTTTTAGAAAAGGATTTAGATGCCTGTGAATTTATTCAGCAAAGACTTACTACCATAAACACCTCCAAAGACTCCAACTTCAGGACTGTGAATTCTGCAAGTTTGCAAAATCAAAGAAATGGATATTTCTTGTTTTCATGCAAACGTTTTGGAACATGCACACAAAGAAGCAGACGTGCCAAAGGATGCAAGGCCTATATTTCCTTTAAAAAGAGGACAGACTGGCTTAACAAACAGGTTATAGTCGAAAGGCTTTACAGCATTCATTCAGGACATGACCCATCAAGTTCTTCTGAGGGCCATTCAGAAAAGATTAGTCAAGAGCTAGTCAAGTATATTCAGGATTTAATATCACTTGGTGGTAAACCAGATACAATTCTCCTAAAATCACACAAGTGGTCAAAAGAACAAGGACATACTGATCTTATAAATATTCAGACATGTATGATACGAAATAATCAGCAACACAAAGATGATGCCACTAGTACCTCATGCCTTCTGGAGGGCCCTTTTAAAGACTATGTTATTTTTTATCAGCCTTATAGTCCTCAAACAGGTCTCATCATAGTTCTGCATACACCTTCAAGAATACGGAAGAGATATCATTTTTATGGATGCGACACATGGTGTCAACCAGTATGGTTTTGCTTTATTTATATTAGTTGTCAGGGACAGTCATGGTCATGGAATCCCTGCTGCCTGTATCATATTGTGGAATGAAAAGCAGGACACACTTCAGCTGGCTCTGGAAAAGCTAAAACCAGGATTATCTAAAACAGGATGATCCTGTGCACTTATAGATGTTGATCTCTGTACAATATACAAATTGGTTTGGTTAGTAACTTCTAAAGATAAACAACAAAGTAAACAACAAAAGCCAATTTTGGCAGCAAACATCTGTATTTTGTTATCTTTTTTTCTGCCTTGAAGCTTAAAATGTTTTATTTATTTAAAATTTTATATTAATTAGGTGCTTTATGGTTGATAAAGACCAGGCTGAAATCAAAGCCATCCGTAAGGTATTCAACGAGTCAGACGTTCTCCTTTGTTGGTACCATGTAACACAAGTAAGTACTCAATTAATAAACATTAACTTCAGATAGCAGTCAGCAATCGCAGGCAGATTGTGTCAAAGAAAAGCATTTTTTGGTTAAAAAAAATAACTTGTCAAAGAAAAACATTCTTTTTTGTAAAAAAAAAAAAAAAATTAACTTGAAAAAAAGTGTCAGGGCGTTGGTGTCAAATAAATACATTTAATATTTTTGTACGGTTCCATCATACTTGTCAGCAATCTCCTGGATTTGGCATCAGATACATTTTATATTAATAAACATTAACTTCAGAAACCAGTCAGCAATCGCAGGCAATTTGTGTCAAAGAAAAACATTTTTTTGTTAAAAAAAAAAATAACTTGAAAAAAGTGTGAGGGCCTCTGTGTCAAATAAATATATTTAATATTTTTGTACGGTTCCAACATACTTGTCAGCGATCTCCTGGATTTGGCGTCAGATACATTTTATTTTAATAAATTAACTTCAGATACCAGCCAGCAATCGCAGACAGTTTGTGTCAAAGAAAATTTTTTTTTTTTAAAAGACAAAACCTGAAAAAGGGTCAGGCGTTGGTGTCAAATAAATACATTTAATGTTTTTGTATGGTTCCAACATACTTTTCAGCGATCTCCTGGTCAGATACATTTTATATTAATAAACGTTTACTTCAGATACCAGTCAGCAATCGCAGGCAGTTTGTGTCAAAGAAAAACATTTAAAACAAAAAAAAAAAATTGAAAAAAAGTGTCAGGGCCTTGGTGTCAAATAAATAAATACATTTAATATTTTTGTATATTTTTGTACGGTTCCATCATACTTGTCAGCGATCTCCTGGATTTGGCATCAGATACATTTTATATTAATAAACATGAACTTCAGATACCAGTCAGCAATCGCAGGCAGTTTGTGTCAAAGAAAAACATTTTCTGTACATATAAAATACCTTGATTAAAGTGTCAGGGCTTTGTTGTCAAATAAATACATTTAAGATTTTTGTACGGTTCCATCATACTTGTCAGCGATCTCCTGGATTTGGCGTCAGATATTTTATATTAATAAACATTAACTTCAGATACCAGTCAGCAATCGCAGACATTTTGTGTCAAAGAAAAACATTTGTATATTTGTACATTATTTGAATGCTTGGCTAAAAAGATGTGTCTTTAATTTAGATTTAAACAGAGAGAGTGTGTCTGAACCCCGAACGTTATCTGGAAGGCTGTTCCAGAGTTTGGGAGCCAAATGCGAAAAATCTCCTTTAGTGGACTTTGCTATCCTAGGTACTACCAACAGTCCAGAGATTGGCGACCTTAGGGAGCGTGATGGATTGTAGTGTGGTAGAAGACTAGTTAGGTACGCTAAACCATTAAGTGCCTGATAGGTAAGAAGTACTATTTTATAGCTGATGCGGAACCTAATAGGTAGCCAGTGCAGAGACTTTAAAACTGGGGTAATATGATCATATTTTCTTGACCTGTTAAGGACTCTAGCAGCTGCATTTTGGACTATTCTGTAGCTTGTTTATTGAAGATGCAGGACAACCACCTAGTAGTGCATTACAATAGTCCAGTCTAGAGGTCATGAATGCATGAACTAGCTTTTCTGCGTCAGAAACAGGTAACATGTTTCGTAGCTTGGCAATGTTTCTAAGATGGAAGAATGCTGTTTTTGTAACATGAGAAATATGATTTTCAAAAGACAAGTTGCTGTCTAATATAACACCCAGGCTTTTGACTGTAGTGGAAGTAACAGTACATCCGTCTAGTTGTAAATTGTAAGTCAAAAGATTCTGTGTATTGTTTTTTGGTCCAATATGTAATATCTCTGTCTTATCTGAATTTAATAGCAGAAAGTTATTGGTCATCCAGTCTTTTACATTTTTAACACACTCGGTTAACTTTGATAATTTAGGTAGGATCTAAAACCATCTTAAAGCCTGCCCTTGGATACCTGCATAAGTTTGTAGTCGATCTATTAGTATGTCATGATCTGTAGTGTCGAACGCAGCACTAAGATCAAGTAAAACTAGCAATGAGATGCAGCCTTGGTCTGACGCAAGAAGCAAGTCATTAGTGATTTTAACAAGTGCAGTTTCTGTGCTGTGATGGGGCCTGAAACCTGACTAAAATTCTTCATAGAGATCATTTTTGTTTTTGCAATAATGAGCACAGCTGAGCAGATACAACTTTCTCTAAAATTTTAGACATAAATGGAAAATTAAAAATGGGTCTGTAATTTGCCAGTTCACTAGGGTCTAGTTGTGGTTTCTTAATAAGAGGTTTAATAACCACCAGCTTGAATGGTTTAGGGACGTGACCTAAAGATAACGATAAGTTATGTCAGCAATCACCTGGATTTGGCGTCAGATACATTTTATATTAACAAACATTAACTTCAGATACCAGTCAGCCATCACAGGCAGTTTGTCAAAGAAAAACTTTTTTTTTTGTTAAAAAAATAACTTGAAAAAAGTGTCAGGGCCTTTGTGTCAAATAAATACATTTAATATTTTTGTACGGTTCCATCATACCTGTCAGCGATCTCCTAGATTTGGCGTCAGATACATTTTATATTAATAAACATGAACTTTAGATACTTTACCATATTTTGTGTTACAAATTATGTAGAAAAATTAACAGATTAAGCTATGTCAAGAGTGCAACTTAAATTCTACATCATAACATGAGTTCTGACCTTTGTCACAAAAGACTTTCTTTGTCCCCTTTTCCCTCATGCTTTATAAATCATAAGAAATTATATATCAGTTCAAAACTTAAAATCTCAAAATTCATCATTTGAAAGGCATTTTAAAATCAGACACTGCATTACCACGGAAAATGTACATCAAAATCATATTACAAAATGTTTTCATTCATGAATTATGAAAAATTAAGTCTGGCGTCAGATACATTTTATATTAATAAACATTAACTTCAGATACCAGTCAACAATCGCAGGCAATTTGTGTCAAAGAAAAACATTTTTGTTAAAAAAAAAAATAACTTAAAAGTGTCAGGGCCTTTGTGTCAAATAAATACATTTAATATTTTTGTATATTTTTGTACGGTTCCATCATGCTTGTCAGCGATCTCCTGGATTTGGCGTCAGATGCATTTTATATTAATAAACATTAACTTCAGATACCAGTCAGCAATCGCAGACAGTTTGTGTCAAAGAAAAACATTTTCTGTTAAAAAAAATAACTTGAATAAAATGTCAGGGTTTGGTGTCAAATAAATACATTTAATATTTTTGTAGGGTTCCATCATACTAGTCAGCGATCTCCTGGATTTGGCGTCAGATGCATTTTATATTGATAAACATTAACTTCAGATACCAGTCAGCAATCGCAGACAGTTTGTGTCAAATTAAAACATTTCTTTTTATATAAAATAACTTGAAAAGTGTGTCAGGGTTTTGGTGTCAAATAAATACATTTCATATTTTTGGTAAGGTTACATTATACTTGCCAGCGATCTCCAGGAGTTTGCGTCAAATACATTATATATTAATAAACATTAACTTCAGATACCAATCAGCAATCGGCAGTTTGTGTCAAATTTAAAATTTTCTTTTTATATAAAATAACTTGAGAATTGTGTCAGAGCTTTGGTGTAAAAAAAAAAATTTTTTTCGGTATGGTTACATTATACTTGCCTGCGATCTCCAGGAGTTCGCGTCAAATACATTATATATTAATAAACATTAACTTCAGATACCAGTCAGCAATCGCAGGCAGTTTTTGTCAAATAAAAACATTTTCTTTTCATATAAAATAACTTGAAAAGTGTGTCAGAGCTTTGGTGTCAAAAAATACTTTTGTTTCTGAGTTTGCTTAGGACTGTATTGGACTGGTTTAGGGTAGCTGTGTTCGCCCTGGTGTGTCGGTCAGAACACAGGAGCCATGAATCTGAATCAACAGTCTTTAATTAAAGTTCTGCAAATGATCAGCATGATGCACAGCACACCCAGACCACAGGGCGTTGCTTGGCATTATCTTCACAATAATGATATGTGAGGTCACTATACAGGATTAGGCAGGTGTGGTCTGAAACAATTAACAGTAAACAATGATTAGAAATTGTCAACAACTTCACTCAATATAGCAAATAGCATTTATACTATTATCTGTCAATTATGAACATGAAATTCTCTGCAGTAGTACCATTTTCTATCGTTAGATGGCGCATGTCGCACATAAATGGAATTATTTGCTGCGGCATCATACAATCCGATAACTCAACGTATAACTAAGAATAATAACAGAACAGAGATATACAACATTCAAATCCACATCTATACACACTGAAAACATCAATCAATAATACCATTATTGCACTGAATCCAAGTGTAGTAAATATAAGTGAAATAAACAGCTTAGGCAAGATGCTGAGTTTAGCGTCGTCACTTATCTTCACAAACAAACTCACAGTACCTTATTATTATTATTAATCATATGACACATTCGGTAAAGGACAATCATAAATAAACTTACATTTTGACATTAACGCACAACTTGAACACATATCGTCAACCAAGCGAAATTAAATTCAGTGCGTATTCTGAAGAGACCTAGGTGGTACCCGTGCGATCGGCTCAACCGGTGTTGTGCCGAAATCGGTGACCTATCGAAAAGTGTGACTAGAGGTCGCTGTTCAGCAAATGTTCGCGCGGGAGCGCGCACGCTGTAGATCAGACGCTGAAGTCGAATGATCTGCGTCAGAGGAGACGAGCGGTGCTGTAAAAGATGTTTCATGTCTTAAGACTAAATAAAACTGGACAATCTAGATACTGTCACCAGCAACTAAATGTTTTTATAGAAAAGAAATTAAACATTAATGCTGCTGCTGTTGTCTGCTACTGGTAAGAATGTTTTCCGCTTGAGATGTTTTAGCACTTGTAATTACAATTTATAAGCTATAACATATTCCGATTATCTGATAAATGTATATCTTATTTTTATTCTTATTACTAGTTCCTGTAATTACCCTATAATGTCAGAGATCTACAGTTCCCCTTCAGTCGTTTCACTACGACGTTACATATGGGAACTCGCTTGAGAGTCCAATCATCTCCAAGCCTTATTCAAAAGGCCAATGAACATACATGAACATTGGCGAGTGGTATTTGCATGCCGAGCCACTCCCCCGTACATACGGGTATATAAGATGGCGGCGTGCAACCACTCATTCAGACTTTTGCTTTTGGAGCCTCGTCTTCTGAGCCATTTAAAAAAAAAAAGAAAAGAGTTCCTGAGTTCACACTCTCTCTGCTGGCGTGCTGCCGAGCTACTAAAAGAGCTTCATCTAAAAGAGCGTTCGGCAGCCGCCAGCCTAATCCTGCGGGCTGCCGTTTTCACGGCATTCAAGCCTCCCGCACTCCAGCGAGCCCCGCCCGTTTGAGAGCACAGTTGTGCCGCGGTTTCTCCCTGGGCGGACCGGGATTTCAAAAGAGTGAATTTCTCGCGGCTGTCGAGGACATCTTCCCGGTATGTATCTCCGGCCGTGCGCTTCCGGGTGCGGTAGTTTCCTCGCCTCTTTGGACGGACATGATCGCTGTCTCACGTGCCTGGGCCGAGAGCACGCTGAGGCAGCGTTCACGGATGGTACGTGCGTTCATTACGAACGTATGTCCATGGCTGCGTTAAAGTCCCACCGCTCATTCATGAGTAGGCACCCCTTGTTGTCTTCCCGCGGTAAGTCGTTGAGCCGTCAAGGTTTTTCGGCTGCCACGGTGAGGCATTTGGGGGACATTCAGGTGACTGTGCAGAATGTTCCGTCGGCCCCCAAAGCCCTGCGGACTTCTGCGTCACCGCGCAGTCTCGTTGAGCTGCCAGAGCAGTATACCTCCCCGTACAGCGGGCTGGGTATCTCCTTTGGCGCTCCCCAGGAGATCGAGATGTCTGCTGCAGCATCAGAGGGAGAGTCTGGCGATGAGGCTGACGACTCGGCGGGTCGGTACCCCTCTGCGGTTGCCGCCCCGTCTGAGACGGATGCTGAACTGTCGGCTATGCTCCTCCGAGCCGCCAAGGAGATCGGTCTGGAGGTGCCCAAAACACCTCACGATCCCTCTAGGCTGGATGATTGGTTTCTGGGGAGGGCTCCCGCGGCACCGCCGCGCTCTCCCCCAGTGCCCCAGTTCTTCCCGGAGGTGCATGAGGAGCTGGTGAGGACTTGGCGAGCCCCGCACTCTTCTCGTCCACGTCCCAGCTCCTCTCCCCTCGCCTCTCTCGACGGCGGTGCAGCCCGGGGTTATGAGGCGGTCCCTCAGGTCGAGCGCGCTGTCGCGGTGCATCTATGCCTGCATCACCTGGCGGGATCGGCCCCATCTCCCCTCCAGGGCGTGTGACATCTATGGCTGACCCTGGCCCAGATGGCAGATGTCGACAAATCATGGTTTCTCGATGCTCCTATCTCCCAGGGCGGCCTATTCGGCGACACCGTCGAGGACTTTGCCCAGCAGTTCTCGGCGGTTCAAAAGCAGACGGAGGCGATTAAACACATCCTGCCCCGCCGCGACATTCCAACCACGTCCGCAGGGCCCCAACCTCCGCCTGCTCGTCGCCGAGAGCGCCCTCCCGCGGCTTCCAAACAACCAGCTCCGTCCCCTGCTAAGGTACATGACACCAGATTGGCAGCCCGACGTCGAGCTGGCCGTGGGAGAGCGGCGCCGTGCAACCCGGAGGCGGAGGGAATCACTCTTTGGGGGATGAGAACATCAACGTCCCCACTCCCGGTGGAGGGCCGGGAGCTGTCACAGAAAGAGTCAATTCTCTCACCTCCGAGTTCCATCTTTGAGCAGCGCCCAAGAAGTGTCTCCTCGGATTCGGACTCGGAGCCTGATGTCGCCAGCGCGGGAACCAGGGAAGAAGGTAAGCGCTGCCCAGTGCAGTCTGACTTTTTTCCAGGACGTTCTTCCTTCTGGGATCAGTCCCCTTCCCCTTCCCCCCCAGGCTGCCCCACTGCGGTCACGTCAGTCAACGTCCCTTTGATACCCCTGGAGACCAGGCTGGGAGCCTGGCTTCAGCTTCCCAGCCCCTCGCGGTGGTTGATTCGGACGGTACGTCTCGGCTATGCGATTCAGTTCGCCAGGCGTCCGCCCAGGTACAGAGGCGTCCTTTCCACTTCTGTCCATTCGGACACACATGCCGCTGTGCTTCTTGCGGAGGTTGCAGTCCTACTGGCGAAGGACGCAATCGAGCCTGTCCCTCCAGCCGAGATGAAGTCAGGGTTTTACAGTCCTTACTTCATCGTGCCCAAAAAGAGCGGTGGGTTAAGACCCATCCTGGATCTTCTAGCTCTGAATCGGTCCCTTCTCAGGCTGCCGTTCAAGATGCTCACGACGAAGCGCATCCTAACATGCGTTAGTCCCCAGGATTGGTTCGCAGCCATCGACCTGAAGGACGCGTACTTTCATGTCTCGGTCCTGCCTCGACACAGACCCTTCCTACGGTTTGCTTTCGAGGGTCGAGCGTATCAGTACAAAGTGCTTCCATTTGGCCTCTCCCTCTCTCCCTGCATCTTTACGAAAGTCGCGGAGGCTGCCCTGTCCCCTCTTTGGCAGACGGGCATTCGCATCCTCAACTATCTCGACGACTGGCTTCTCATAGCTCACTCGCGAGATCTGTTGTGCGAACAGAGGGACTTGGTGCTCCAGCACCTCAGCCATCTGGGCCTTCAGGTCAACCGAGAGAAGAGCAAACTCTCCCCAGTGCAGAGGATCTCTTTTCTCGGCGTGGAGCTGGACTCGGTCAGTATGACAGCCCGCCTCACCAACGAGCGCGTGCAGTCAGTGCTGAAGTGTCTGGAGTCATTCAGACACAAAACAGCGGTCCCTCTCAAAACATTTCAGAGGCTCCTGGGGCATATGGCAGCCGCAGCCGCAGTGACGCCGCTCGGCTTGCTTCATATGAGACCGCTTCAGCGCTGGTTACACGATTGAGTCTCGAGATGGCATGGCACCGTGGCACACTCCAGATTGGCGTTTCCCCGCAGTGTCGCCGCCTGTTCAGCCCGTGGTCAGACCCAGCCTTCCTTCAGGCCGGAGTCCCCCTGGGACAAGTCTCCAGGCATCTTGTGGTATACACGGATGCCTCTTCCACGGGTTGGGGTGCTGTATGCAACGGGCAAGCAGCATCGGGCTCCTGGACAGGACCTCGACTGCAATGGCATGTCAATTGCCTAGAGTTGTTGGCTGTGCTTCTGGCCCTTCGTCGCTTCCGACCGACGTTGCGTCACAAGCACGTGCTTGTTCGCACCGATAGCACAGCGACTGTAGCCTACATCAACCGTCAGGGTGGTCTACGCTCCCGTCGCATGTCACAACTCGCCCGCCATCTGCTCCTATGGAGTCAAACGTGGCTGAAATCGCTACGTGCCGTTCACATTCCAGGAGAACTCAACCGTGCAGCCGACCAGCTCTCGCGGCAGTCCACCCATCCTGGAGAATGGCGACTCCACCCCGAGACAGTCCAGCTGATTTGGAGCCATTTCGGGGAGGCCCAGATAGATCTGTTTGCTTCCCCCGAATCCTCCCACTGCCAGCGGTTCTACTCCCTCAGCGAGGCTCCCAACAGCCTCGGCAGGGACGCACTGGCACACAGCTGGCCTCCGGGGCCCAAGTACGCCTTTCCCCCAGTGAGCCTCCTTGCACAGACACTGTGCAAGATCAGGGAGGACGAGGAGTAGGTTCTGCTGGTTGCGCCATACTGGCCCACCCGGACCTGGTTTCCAGAACTCATTTCCCTCGCGGCAGCCCCTCCCTGGAAAATCCCTTGAGGAGAGACCTTCTTTCTCAGGCACAATTTGGCACCCGCGCCCCGACCTGTGGAACCTGCACGTCTGGTTCCTGGACGGGACGCGTCAGACCTCTCCGGCCTTCCACAGGCCGTGATAGAAACTATCACTCAGTCCAGAGCCCCCTCCACAAGGCAGGCTTATGCGCTGAGATGGGGTCTGTTCGTCGACTGGTGTTCCTCTCGCGGGGAGGACCCACAGAGATGTACGATTGCAGTAGTGCTTTCCTTCCTGCAGGAAAAGTTGGAGCGCAGGCTGTCCCTTCAACTCTCAAAGTGTACGTTGCTGCTATTGCAGCGTACCACGATGCAGTGGATGGAACATCCCTAGGTAAGCACCAACTCATCGTGAGGTTCCTGAGGGGTGCGAGAAGGGTTAATCCCCCCAGGCCGCACCCCATACCCTCTTGGGACCTCTCCGTCGCCCTCCAGGGCCTGCGGGAGGCCCCATTTGAGCCACTTGCGTCGGTTGAGCTAAAATATCTGTCACTTAAGACAGCACTCCTGACCGCACTGGCCTCCATCAAGAGGGTAGGGGACCTACAAGCTTTCTCTGTCGGCGAAGCGTGCCTAGAATTCGGGCCCGGCGATTCTCACGTCATCCTGAGACCCCGGCCTGGTTATGTGCCCAAGGTTCCCACCACGCCTTTCCGCGATCAGGTGGTGAACCTGCAAGCTCTGCCCCTGGAGGAGGCAGACCCGGCCTCTGCGCTGCTGTGTCCAGTCCGCGCCCTCCGTATATATGTGGACCGCACTCGGCACTTCAGGCGCACCGAGCAGCTCTTTGTTTGCTTTGGAGGTCAGCAGAAAGGGAATGCTGTCTCCAAACAGAGGTTGGCCCATTGGGTGGTAGATGCCATCTCCCTGTCGTACCAAAACCAGGGAGAGCCATGCCCCTTAGGTGTTCGTGCCCACTCCACACGGAGTGTTACCTCATCCTATGCGTTGGCTCATGGCGCCTCACTAGCAGATATCTGTAGAGCTGCGGGTTGGGCGACACCTAATACCTTCGCCAGGTTCTACAACCTTCGCGTAGAGGCCATATCCTCCCGTGTCTTAACATAGACATCACAGGCGAGCGGGAGTCCGGCTGGTGTCGGCTTGCTGCGCCATTCCTAATGGATCCGTGCGGTATTTCCCTCAGTTGTTCCCTCCGGCGAACCTGGGTCCTCCATGCCCCGCAGTCAGGCCTAGTGCGGAGTAGTGCTTGTCTGTGCTCCGGTTGGGTCTCCTTCGCCCAGCAGGTTGTGGCAACATGTTTCAGTATTTTTCCACAGTCAGCCAGAAGGCCGATGTTTCCCTCATATATCCCTAAAATCTATGGATATATTGAATTTCTTGAACTCAACCGTGCAGCCGACCAGCTCTCACGGCAGTCCACCCATCCTGGAGAATGGCGACTCCACCCCGAGACAGTCCAGCTGATTTGGAGCCATTTCGGGGAGGCCCAGATAGATCTGTTTGCTTCCCCCCGAATCCTCCCACTGCCAGCGGTTCTACTCCCTCAACGAGGCTCCCAACAGCCTCGGCAGGGACGCTATTTCCCTCAGTTGTTCCCTCCGGCGAACCTGGGTCCTCCATGCCCCGCAGTCAGGCCTAGTGCGGAGTAGTGCTTGTCTGTGCTCCGGTTGGGTCTCCTTCGCCCAGCAGGTTGTGGCAACATGTTTCAGTATTTTTCCATGGTCAGCCAGAAGGCCGATGTTTCCCTCATATATCCCTAAAATCTATGGATATATTGAATTTCTTTTGTTCCACATGTAGAGATTTCATGTGCTCCGCCCCCCCCAACTCCTGCTTCAGTACAACTGGCATCCCTGTGGGGCCCCCCTATTGGCCCCCAGGGCGTTGGGAAGGTTACGCTCATATCCGTCTGCTGACACGTCCGCCTGTCGGCACGCGGTGTGTTGCGTAACGCGACGTCTGGTTAGTGGCCTGTTCCATGGGTCTGTTCCCATATGTAACGTCGTAGTGAAACGACTGAAGGGAAACGTCTAGGTTACGTACGTAACCCTCGTTCCCTGAAGGAGGGAACGGAGACGTTACATCCCCTGCCACGACCTGACGTCGCGCTGACGCCGGGCTGCAGCTCGGCTCCTCAGCAAAAGCCTGAATGAGTGGTTGCCGCCGCCATCTTATATACCCGTATGTACGGGGGAGTGGCTCGGCATGCAAATACCACTCGCCAATGTTCATGAATGTTCATTGGCCTTTTGAATAAGGCTTGGAGATGATTGGACTCTCAAGCGAGTTCCCATATGTAACGTCTCCGTTCCCTCCTTCAGGGAACGAGGGTTACATACGTAACCTAGACGTTTGTTCCTTACAAATGCTTATGAGTGTAGTTGGCAAGGGTCACTGAATCTAACAAGATTCATATCAAAAACCACTCTCTCACCAATTATAAATGTTTAACAAAGTGTGATATTGAGCTCCTCTTCTTTTTATTTTATAAAGCATATTGAGGGATGTAAATGTTTTAATTTCAGTTCTGCTTTTTCTCTTGATGCCACATAATACCTTCACATATTACCATATTTTTTAAATATTTTTATGAAGTGCAGATTCTGATATGAATAACAAAAAGCTCATATGAAAACAAGCTTAATAGTTCTTGCTTTTTGTAAATGATTAAGCCAATTAATGGTGGATACAGATCAAAAAGCTTTTGTTTAAATTAGATAAATAAGAGGAGCTGCCACATCACACAAGTCACTTTATTAAGCATTATAGTCACATGTATTAAATAAAGAGGGGTAACATTTTATTAGCTTTAAATATAATCTGTCAGACCCTACTGTATCCATAAATATAACAATATCTGATCATATCTGATCATGCTTTATTTATGTAAGAAAGAAGAGGAGGTCACACATCACCAGTCACTTTAATAAACATTTTTAGTCAGCTGTTATGAAATAGTGGCAACATTTTGCCACTATATGAACTATATGAAATTTTACTTGTCAGATTCAGTGACCCTGGCCAACTGCAACCTGCAACCATAAGCATTTGTAAGACACAAACTGTAGATCTCCAACACTGTAGGGTAATTACAGAAACTAGTAATAAGAATAAAGATAAGATATATACGTTTATCAGATAATCGGAATACGTTAAAACATCTCAAGCTGAAAACATTCTTAGTAGTAGCAGACAACAGCAGCAGCATTAATGTTTTCATTTCTTTCCTATATAAACATTTAGATGCTGGTGACAGTATCTAGATTGTCCAGTTTTCTTTAGTCTTAAGACATGAAATATCTTTTACAGCACCGCTCGTTTACTCTGACGCAGATCATTCGGCTTCAGCGTCTGATCTAAAGCGTGCGCGCTCCCGCGCGAACATTTGCTGAACAGCGACCCCTAGTCACACTTTTCGATAGGTCACCCATTTCTGCACAGCAGCGGAACTGAAAGGTGTACGCGTAACCTATTAATACAGTTGGTCATTTCCTTCCAACTTGTTTTTTTGGTATGGTTACATTATACTTGCCAGCGATCTCCAAGAGTTAGCGTCAAATACATTATATATTAATAAACATTAACTTCAGATACCAGTCAGCAATCGCAGGCAGTTTGTGTCAAATAGAAACATTTTCTGTCCATATAAAATAACTTGAAAAATGTGTCAGGGCTTTGGTGTCAAATAAATACATTTCATATTTTGGTAAGGTTACATTTCACTTGCTATCGATCTCCAGGAGTTCACGTCAAATACATTATATATTAATAAACATTAACTTCAGATACCAGTCAACAATCGCAGGCAGTTTGTGTCAAATTAAAACATTTTCTTTTTATATAAAATCACTTGAAAAGTGTGTCAGAGCTGTGATGTCAAAAAATTATTATTATTTTTTTTTTTTGGTGTTGTTACATTATACTTGCCTGCGATCTCCAGGAGTTTGCGTCAAATACATTATATATTAATAAACATTAACTTCAGATACCAGTCAACAATCGCAGGCAGTTTGTGTCAAATTAAAACATTTTCTTTTTATATAAAATCACTTGAAAAGTGTGTCAGAGCTGTAATGTCAAAAAATACTTTTTTTTTCGTATTGTTATATTTTACTTGCCTGCGATCTCCAGGACTTCGCGTCAAATACATTATGTATTAATAAACATTAACTTCAGATACCAGTCAACAATCGCAGGCAGTTTGTGTCAAATTAAAATATTTTCTTTTTATATAAAATCACTTGAAAATTGTGTCAGAGCTTTGATATCAAAAAACACTTTTTTTTTCGTATTGTTATATTATACTTGCCTGCGATCTCCAGAATGTTGCGTCAAATACATTATATATTAATAAACATTAACTTCAGATACCAGTCAACAATCGCAGGCAGTTTGTGTCAAATTAAAACAGTTTCTTTTTATATAAAATCACTTGAAAAGTGTGTCAGAGGTGTGATGTCAAAAAATTATTATAATTTTATTTTATTTTTTTTTTGGTTTTGTTACATTATACTTGCCTGCGATCTCCAGGATGTTGCGTCAAATACATTATATATTAATAAACATTAACTTCAGATACCAGTCAACAATCGCAGGCAGTTTATTATTGTCCGGTCAAAACAGTTCTTTGTATAAAATCACTTGAAGGTGTGTCGGAGGCTGTAATATTAAAAAGTTAAATGGCTGTTTTTAAGTTATTGTTGTTATACTTGACAGCGATCTCCAGGAGTTCGCGTCAAATACATTATATATTAATAAACATTAACTTCAGATACCAGTCAACAATCGCAGGCAGTTTGTGTCAAATTAAAACAGTTTATTTTTATATAAAATCACTTGAAAAGTGTGTCAGAGCTGTGATGTCAAAAAAGTATTATTATTTTTTTTTTTGGTATTGATACATTATACTTGCCTGCGATCTCCAGGAGTTCGCATCAAATACATTATATATTAATAAACATTAACTTCAGATACCAGTCAACAATCGCAGGCAGTTTGGGTCAAATTAAAACAGTTTTTTTTTTATATGAAATCACTTGAAAGTGTGTCAGAGCTGTGATGTCAAAAAGTTATTAATGTTTTTTTCGTTATTGTTACATTATACTTGCCTGCGATCTCCAGGAGTTCGCGTCAAATACATTATATATTAATAAACATTAACTTCAGATACCAGTCAACAATCGCAGGCAGTTTGTGTCAAATTAAAACAGTTTCTCTTTACATAAAATCGCTTGAAAAGTGTGTCAGAGCCGTGATGTCAAAAAATTATTATTATTATTTTTTTTTTGGTGGTGTTACATTATATTTGCCTGCGATCTCCAGGAGTTCGCGTCAAATACATTATATATTAATAAACATTAACTTCAGATACCAGTCAACAATCGCAGGCAGTTTGTGTCAAATTAAAACAGTTTCTTTTTATATAAAATCACTTGAAAAATGTGTCAGAGCTCTGATGTCAAAAAATTATTATTATTGTTTTTTTTTTTGGTTTTGTTACATTATACTTGCCTGCGATCTCCAGGAGTTCGCGTCAAATACATTATATATTAATATACAATAACTTCAGATACCAGTCAACAATCGCAGGCAGTTTGTGTCAAATAAAAACATTTTCTGTCCATATAAAATAACGTAAAAAAATTGTCAGCCCTTTGGTGTCAAAATAATACTTTTTCTTGGTGTGGTTACATTATACTTGCCAGCGATCTCCAAGAGTTAGCGTCAAATACATTATATATTAATAAACATTAACTTCAGATACCAGTCAACAATCGCAGGCAGTTTGTGTCAAATTAAAACAGTTTCTTTTCATATAAAATCACTTGAAAAGTGTGTCAGAGCTCTGATGTCAAAAAATTATTATTATTGTTTTTTTTTTTGGTTTTGTTACATTATACTTGCCTGCGATCTCCAGGAGTTCGCGTCAAATACATTATATATTAATAAACATTAACTTCAGATACCAGTCAACAATCGCAGGCAGTTTGTGTCAAATTAAAACAGTTTCTTTTTATATAAAATCACTTGAAAAGTGTGTCAGAGCTGTGATATAAAAAAATTATTATTATTTGTTTTTTTGGTGTTGTTACATTATACTTGCCTGCGATCTCCAGGAGTTTGCGTCAAATACATTATATATTAATAAACATTAACTTCAGATACCAGTCAACAATCGCAGGCGGTTTCTGTCAAATTAAAACAGTTTCTTTTTATATAAAATCACTTGAAAGTGTGTCAGAGCTGTGGATGTCAAAAAGCTATTAATGTTTTTCCTTTATTGTTACATCATACTTGCCCGCATCTCCAGGACAAGTCAGTGTCAAATACATTATATATTAATAAACCTTAACTTCAGATACCAGTCAACAATCGCAGGCAGTTTGTGTCAAATTAAAACATTTTCTTTTTATTTAAAATCACTTGAAAAGTGTGTCAGAGCTGTGATGTCAAAAAATTATTATTATTGTTTTTTTTTTTGGGATTGTTACATGATACTTGCCTCCGATCTCCAGGACTTCGCGTCAAATACATTATATATTAATAAACATTAACTTCAGATACCAGTCAACAATCGCAGGCAGCTTGTGTCAAATTAAAACATTTTCTTTTTATATAAAATAACTTGAAAAGTGTGTCAGAGCTGTGATGTCAAAAAGTTATTAATGTTTTTTCCTTATTGTTACATCATACTTGCCTGCGATCTCCAGGATGTCGCGTCAAATACATTATATATTAATAAACATTAACTTCAGATACCAGTCAACAATCGCAGGCAGTTTGTGTCAAATTAAAACATTTTCTTTTTACATAAAATCTCTTGAAAAGTGTATCAGAGCCGTGATGTCAAAAAATTATTATTATTTTATTTTTTTTTTTTGTATTGTTAGTATGATATCGGCCCGCGGATCCGCAGGATGTCGCGTCAAATATTACTATATATTAATAAACATTAACTTCTAGATACCAGTCAACAATCGTGGTAAGTAGTTTGTCAAATAAAACATTTTCTTTTATATAAAATCACTCTGGAAAGTGTAAGTCAGAGCTTCGTAATGTGAAAAAATACTTCCTTTTTTTTTTTTTTCGTTATTGTTGCACAGGATTTTGCTCATGATCTCCAGGAGTTCGCGTCAAATACATTATATATTAATCAACATTAACTTCAGATACCAGTGAACATCGCAGGCAGTTTGTGTCAAATTAAAACAGTTTCTTTTTATATAAAATCACTTGAAAAGTGTGTCAGAGCTGTGATATAAAAAAATTATTATTATTTGTTTTTTTGGTGTTGTTACATTATACTTGCCTGCGATCTCCAGGAGTTCGCGTCAAATACATTATATATTAATAAACATTAACTTCAGATACCAGTCAACAATCGCAGGCAGTTTGTGTCAAATTAAAACAGTTTCTCTTTACATAAAATCGCTTGAAAAGTGTGTCAGAGCCGTGATGTCAAAAAATTATTATTATTATTTTTTTTTTGGTGGTGTTACATTATATTTGCCTGCGATCTCCAGGAGTTCGCGTCAAATACATTATATATTAATAAACATTAACTTCAGATACCAGTCAACAATCGCAGGCAGTTTGTGTCAAATTAAAACAGTTTCTTTTTAAATAAAATCACTTGAAAGTGTGTCAGAGCTGTAATGTCAAAAAGTTATTAATGTTTTTTTCGTTATTGTTACATTATACTTGCCTGCGATCTCCAGGAGTTCGCGTCAAATACATTATATATTAATATACAATAACTTCAGATACCAGTCAACAATCGCAGGCAGTTTGTGTCAAATAAAAACATTTTCTGTCCATATAAAATAACTTGAAAAGTGTGTCAGGGCTTTGGTGTCAAAAAAATAAGTATTTTGGTAAAGTTATATTATACTTGCCAGCGATCTCCAGGAGTTGGCGTCAAATACATTATATATTAATAAACATTAACTTCAGATACCAGTCAACAAACGCAGGCAGTTTGTGTCAAATTAAAACATTTTCTTTTTATATAAAATCACTTGAAAAGTGTGTCAGAGCTGTGATGTCAAAAATACTTTTATTTTTTTGGTATTGTTATATTATACTTGCCTGCGATCTCCAGGAGTTCGCGTCAAATACATTATATATTAATAAACATTAACTTCAGATACCAGTCAACAATCGCAGGCAGTTTGTGTCAAATTAAAACAGTTTCTCTTTATATAAAATCACTTGAAAAGTGTGTCAGAGCTGTAATGTCAAAAAATACTTTTTTTTTTTTTTTCGGTTTTGTTACATTATACTTGCCTGCGATCTCCAGGAGTTCGCATTAAATACATTATGTATTAATAAACATTAACTTCAGATACCAGTCAACAATCGCAGGCAGTTTGTGTCAAATTAAAACAGTTTCTTTTGATATAAAATCACTTGAAAAGTGTATCAGAGCTGTAATGTCAAAAAATTATTATTATTATTTTTTTTTGGTGTTGTTACATTATACTTGCCTGCGATCTCCAGGAGTTCGCGTCAAATACATTATATATTAATAAACATTAACTTCAGATACCAGTCAACAATCGCAGGCAGTTTGTGTCAAATTAAAACATTTTCTTTTTATATAAAATCACTTGAAAAGTGTGTCAGAGCTGTGATGTCAAAAAATATATGTATATATTTTTTTGGTATTGTTTCAGTATACTTGCCTGCGATCTCCAGGAGTTCGCGTTAAATACATTATATATTAATAAACATTAACTTCAGATACCAGTCAACAATCGCAGGCAGTTTGTTTCAAATTAAAACATTTTCTTTTTATATAAAATCACTTGAAAATTGTGTCAGAGCTTTGATATCAAAAAATACTTTTTTTTTCGTATTGTTATATTTTACTTGCCTGCGATCTCCAGGACTTCGCGTCAAATACATTATGTATTAATAAACATTAACTTCAGATACCAGTCAACAATCGCAGGCAGTTTGTGTCAAATTAAAACATTTTCTTTTTACATAAAATCGCTTGAAAAGTGTGTCAGAGCCGTGATGTCAAAAAATTATTATTATTTTATTTTTTTTGGTGTTGTTACATTATATTTGCCTGCGATCTCCAGGAGTTCGCGTCAAATACATTATATATTAATAAACATTAACTTCAGATACCAGTCAACAATCGCAGGCAGTTTGTGTCAAATTAAAACATTTTCTTTTTATATAAAATCACTTGAAAAGTGTGTCAGAGCTCTGATGTCAAAAAAATACTTCTATTTTGTTTTTGGTATTGTTACATTATACTTGCCTGCGATCTCCAGGACTTCGAGTCAAATACATTATGTATTAATAAACATTAACTTCAGATACCAGTCAACAATCGCAGGCAGTTTGTGTCAAATTAAAACATTTTCTTTTTACATAAAATCGCTTGAAAAGTGTATCAGAGCCGTGATGTCAAAAAATTATTATTATTTTATTTTTTTTGGTGTTGTTACATTATATTTGCCTGCGATCTCCAGGAGTTCGCGTCAAATACATTATATATTAATAAACATTAACTTCAGATACCAGTCAACAATCGCAGGCAGTTTGTGTCAAATTAAAACATTTTCATTTTATATAAAATCACTTGAAAAGTGTGTAAGAGCTGTAATGTCAAAAAATACTTTTTTTTTTTTTGGTTTTGTTACATTATACTTGCCTACGATCTCCAGGAGTTCGCGTCAAATACATTATATATTAATAAACATTAACTTCAGATACCAGTCAACAATCGCAGGCAGTTTGTGTCATATTAAAACATTTTCTTTTTATATAAAATCACTTGAAAAGTGTGTCAGAGCTGTGATGTCAAAAAATTATTATTATTATTATTTTTTTTGGTGTTGTTACATTATACTTGCCTGCGATCGCCAGGAATTCGCGTCAAATACATTATATATTAATAAACATTAACTTCAGATACCAGTCAACAATCGCAGGCAGTTTGTGTCAAATTAAAACATTTTCTTTTTATATAAAATCGCTTGAAAAGTGTGTCAGAGCTGTGATGTCAAAAAATTATTATTATTTTATTTTTTTTGGTGTTGTTACATTATATTTGCCTGCGATCTCCAGGAGTTCGCGTCAAATACATTATATATTAATAAACATTAACTTCAGATACCAGTCAACAATCGCAGGCAGTTTGTGTCAAATTAAAACATTTTCTTTTTATATAAAATCACTTGAAAATTGTGTCAGAGCTGTGATGTCAAAAAATATATGTATATATTTTTTTGGTATTGTATACTTGCCTGCGATCTCCAGGAGTTCGCGTTAAATACATTATATATTAATAAACATTAACTTCAGATACCAGTCAACAATCGCAGGCAGTTTGTTTCAAATTAAAACATTTTCTTTTTATATAAAATCACTTGAAAATTGTGTCGGAGCTTTGATATCAAAAAATACTTTTTTTTTCGTATTGTTATATTTTATTTGCCTGCGATCTCCAGGACTTCGCGTCAAATACATTATGTATTAATAACCATTAACTTCAGATACCAGTCAACAATCGCAGGCAGTTTGTGTCAAATTAAAACATTTTCTTTTTATATAAAATCACTTGAAAAGTGTGTCAGAGCCGTGATGTCAAAAAAATTATTATTATTTTATTTTTTTTGGTGTTGTTACATTATATTTGCCTGCGATCTCCAGGAGTTCGCGTCAAATACATTATATATTAATAAACATTAACTTCAGATACCAGTCAACAATCGCAGGCAGTTTGTGTCAAATTAAAACATTTTCTTTTTATATAAAATCACTTGAAAAGTGTGTCAGAGCTGTAATGTCAAAAAATACTTTTTTGGTTTTGTTACAGTATAATTTGCCCGCGACCAGAGTTCGGTCAACACATTACATATTAATAAACATTAACTTCAGATACCAGTCAACAAATCGCAGGCAGTTTTAGAAGGTCAAATTAAAACAGTTTCTTTTTATATAAAAATCACTTGAAAAGTGTGTCAGAGCTGTGATGTCAAAAAATACTTTTTTGTCTTCTTATTGTTACAGTATACTTGCCAGCGATCTCCAGGAGTTCGCGTCAAGTACATTATATATTAATAAACATTAACTTCAGATACCAGTCAACAATCGCAGGCAGTTTGTGTCAAATTAAAACATTTTCTTTTTATATAAAATCACTTGAAAAGTGTGTCAGAGTTGTGATGTCAAAAAATATATGTATATATTTTTTTGGTATTTTTTCAGTATACTTGCCTGCGATCTCCAGGAGTTCGCGTTAAATACATTATATATTAATAAACATTAACTTCAGATACCAGTCAACAATCGCAGGCAGTTTGTTTCAAATTAAAACATTTTCTTTTTATATAAAATCACTTGAAAATTGTGTCGGAGCTTTGATATCAAAAAATACTTTTTTTTTCGTATTGTTATATTTTATTTGCCTGCGATCTCCAGGACTTCGCGTCAAATACATTATTTATTAATAACCATTAACTTCAGATACCAGTCAACAATCGCAGGCAGTTTGTGTCAAATTAAAACATTTTCTTTTTACATAAAATCGCTTGAAAAGTGTATCAGAGCCGTGATGTCAAAAAATTATTATTATTTTATTTTTTTTGGTGTTGTTACATTATATTTGCCTGCGATCTCCAGGAGTTCGCGTCAAATACATTATATATTAAGAAACATTAACTTCAGATACCAGTCAACAATCGCAGGCAGTTTGTGTCAAATTAAAACATTTTCTTTTTATTTAAAATCACTTGAAAAGTGTGTCAGAGCTGTGATGTCAAAAAATTATTATTATTGTTTTTTTTTTTGGGATTGTTACATGATACTTGCCTCCGATCTCCAGGACTTCGCGTCAAATACATTATATATTAATAAACATTAACTTCAGATACCAGTCAACAATCGCAGGCAGTTTGTGTCAAATTAAAACAGTTTTTTTTTTTATATGAAATCACTTGAAAGTGTGTCAGAGCTGTGATGTCAAAAAGTTATTAATGTTTTTTTCGTTATTGTTACATTATACTTGCCTGCGATCTCCAGGAGTTCGCGTTAAATATATTATATATTAATATACATTAACTTCAGATACCAGTCAACAATCGCAGGCAGTTTGTGTCAAATTAAAACAGTTTCTTTTTATATAAAATCACTTGAAAGTGTGTCAGAGCTGTAATGTCAAAAAGTTATTAATGTTTTTTTCGTTATTGTTACATTATACTTGCCTGCGATCTCCAGGAGTTCGCGTCAAATACATTATATATTAATAAACATAAACTTCAGATACCAGTCAACAATCGCAGGCAGTTTGTGTCAAATTAAAACAGTTTCTTTTTATATAAAATCACTTGAAAAGTGTGTCAGAGCTGTGATGTCAAAAAATTATTATTATTTTTTTTTTTTTTGGTTTTGTTACATTATACTT